>WAAG01074549.1:208028-223222 GCA_013390105.1 Tichodroma muraria
CCTGCCCCGCGGATCCTCGTCGCGGACCGTGTCCCGCTTCCGGTGCCTCCCCGGGCCTCCCCTTGCCCCCGGCGCTCACCCCCGCCGCCGGTGACAGTGAACCGCCCGCTCATGGCCCCGTCGTCGCCACAAGTGGCTCCGGCCTCGGCGGTCGCTGAGCGCGGCCCCGCCGGGCGCTGACCGGGGTCCTAGTGCCCGCGGCACCGCCCGCCGCGCCGCCCCCGCGGCCGCAGGGCTGGCTCCAGTCCGAGTGGATCGGCTCCGCCCCCCCCCCGGCGGGCCCGGGTCGGCCCCNCTGAGCCCGGGCTCGGAAGGTCAGGGGAGTCGGGGCGGGCCGTGCCGCACCTGGCGTAGAGCTGGTGGTGAACAAGCTTGGTGACAGCCCCCCCCAGTGCCCCCTTGCCCACTGGTGCTGGCACCCCCCATGTGAGGAAGGATGATGCCCCCAGTACATGGAGTTTCTCCAAACCATGGCCCCAATAGCTGATAGAGCACTCGAGGCTGTGTCCAAAGAATTGTCTTTATTACAAACGGGCAGGCAATTGGCAGAGGGGGTGGTTGGCAGAGTGGGCAGGAGTGGGCAAAACCCTGTGTCCCACCCTGGTGTGTCCCCAGGCGCCAGCTCCAGTGGGGCTCAGCCTGACCTGGCATCGCTGGCTCAGGAAAAAGACAAATTTGTCTCAAACCCATGTGCGGTTTGCACCAGACAAACACCTCTGTGCAGTGGAGCTGGCGCTGGCAGGGGGGGCACAATGCCAGCTGTGGAAAGAGTCCTTCTCCCCAGATGGGGCTCCCCAGGCTGGGCAGCTCCCAGGGGGTGACCCCAGGACCCCCTGCCCCTTTCTCCTAGAAAGATGGTAACCTCATCTGGGGCTACCCACAGCCACAAGGCTCCCAGGGGTCAGCCTATGAGACAGGAGCCCACAGGTTGGGAGCAGTGGGCAGAGAGCAGCACTGGCAGAGTCGGTGGCTGGTCAGGCCTTCAGTGCTGGGGACACTGCAGGATATCATACTTGACGTAGCCCACCCGGTCCACCTGGTAGCGCGGTGTCATCCTCCAGTAGAAGCTGCCCCGGCAGAAGTGGTATTTGCCTGGGCGAGGAGGGGGACAGAGGGAATAGAGGGTCAGCAGGAGTTTGGCCGTACAAAGACTCATCCTGGTGGCTGCCCAAGCAGCACAGGCACATGGCACCCTGCCAGCTCCACCGCAAGGACCCACCGGAGCTGATGGCATGCCCTGTCCTGGGACCATTCCTCACACGCCCAAGCATCCCGAGCCAGGAACCAGAGCAATGCCATAAGAGGCTCGGGTAGCCCGTTCCTGAACACACACACACCCGCCAGGTTCCACTCACCTTGGTAGAGGAACACATTGCGTGCATCAAGGGGGACGCCGGTGAAGACATCGTCGGTGGCACGGGGGTAGCCCTTGTCCACCCTCTGAACCTTCACATCCAGCCTGTGGGAGAGCAGAGCCGTGCTCAGGGCTGCTGGGAACCCCCCTCCCAGTCGCTCGCCGGGGCTCAGGCAGGCGCTGCTGCTCTCCAGTCCTGCTCACCTCCAGTAGCTCTCCCCGCTGAAGAGGAGCACTTTGCCGCGGCCCCGCTGCAGGGCCCCCGAGAGGCGGCCGGCTTCCTTCCCTATACCCAACTTCTCGATCCCCCGGGGGCCCAGCACACTCTTCCCAGAAAACACCCAGAACTGCCGACCTGCAGTGGGAGATAGCGAGGGTGTCAGACAGCCCTGAGAGCTCCCAGGCTTCACCAGGCTCCTCCCACTGCCCGTGGGACTGGGCCGAGGACAGTGGGGACAGAGCTCACCAGCAAAGAAGAAGACCCTCTTGGTGAGCAAATCCTGGAAAACAGCATCAATAGTGTCTGGGAGGCCAGGCCAGGTATCAGCAACAGAGAAGGCACCCTGGATGCCCGATTTCCAGAAGGAGGAGTAGGTCCAGTATTTCCTGTTGGGGAAGATGAGATGTCCTGATCACTGTAGTCTGCCACAGCCCATATCCCCCACATCCCTGTGTTCCCCCACAGCCCACCCCACCAGGGCAGGAGGTGCCAGATGCTGTCACTCACCCATCCTTGAAGAAGTACAGCTCCCCATTGATCTCTGTGATAGCATCAAAGTTCTTCTCCATGCAGGCATCCCGGCTGGGGTCTACAGGAATGGGTCCAATTGTGGGCTCTGGCGTCTCCTCTTCCTCCTCAGTGGTGGAGGTGCTGCCAGCCTCTGTGGGCATGGGCTGGGTCTCCTCTGTAGGCGTGGGCTGGGTCTCCCCTGTGGGCACGGGCTGGGGCTCCTCTGTGGGCATGGGCTGGGGCTCCTCAGTGGGAGCAGGTGCAGGTGCAGTGGGCTTAGGGCCAGAGCCACGACCTGAGTGAATACAGGGGATGGCATGAGGCTGGAACCAGCTTGGTGCTGCAGGACACCCAATGCATCCAGCTGCAGTGCAGCTGCTCACCATAGAGGTACTGGATGCCCTGGACATCATCAGGGTGCAGCTGGAAGTCCTGGATGTAACTGTACATGGGATACATCAGGGCCTCACGCACACTGGAGTGGTCCAGCCCCAGTGAGTGTCCAAACTCATGGGCAGCCACCAGGAAGATGCTGTAACCTGGGAGAAAGCACTGGCCTAAGTGCCTGGTGGGCCACAACCAGGCAGGACACACCATCCAGAGACTGTGGTCCTTGCAAGAAGTGTGACAATATGGCATGGGTTTGGGAGGCACAAAGGGGAGCACCGGCAGAGGGGTCAGTACCTCTGTCAGGGCAGAAGCCCCACTTCTTGTCGGTGTCATAGTTGCTGGTGGTGGCACACCAGAGCTTGCCGTCCTGCCGGCCCTGGCTGGTGCAGGCACTGTAGGACTGCCCCAGGAAGGTGAAGGGAAAGACGCACGGGTCTCCCTGGGAGTTGCCACCAATCACCGCCGTGTCTGCAGCAAAGTGTCAGTGAGGCTGTCCTGGGTCCCTGGCTGCACCGGCCAGAACCCAGGACAACGCCAAGATCCCTCGCGTGCCCACCCTCTGTGTGCCCCCTCCCCAGCATGCCCCCCTCCCTGCTGGCACCTCGGTTGGGGCAGAAGCCGTATTTCTTGTCCTGGTCGAAGCTGGAGGTGGTGGCACACCAGCGGTAGCCATCGGAGCGCCCGTCTGTGGTACATGTATCATAGGAGGTGCCATCGAAGACAAAGGGGAAGACGCAGGGGGCTCCATCGCTGTTGCCACCATTGGTGTAGAGGACTGTGGGGTGAGGGAGAGTGAGGAGGGCCCAGGCAGTGCGGGGCTGGGCAGGGGTTATGGTCACCACTACTCACGCTCGCTGGGGCAGAAGCCGTATTTCTTGTCCCGGTCATAGCTGGAGGTGGTGGCACACCAGGGCAGCCCATCCTTGCGTCCCTCTGTGGTGCACTGGGAGTAGGAGCGGCCCTCAAAGATGAAGGGGAAGTGGCACTCGGCTCCATTGGCATTCCCATGGCGGGTCTTCACCACTGCTCAGAGAGGGGATGCTCAATGCTGCAGCTGGAGTTGGCACCGTCAGACCCCCAATCTGCCGCACCCTGCCCTTACCTAAGCCAGTTCCTAGTGTCCAGAACTCATCATCATCAAAGTGAGCATCACCCTGGATGCCCCGGCCTGGGGGAAAGGCATGCGCCAGGAGCCCATCCTTGCCGTCGAAGGGGTACCCATCTCCATGCTCTGCAGGGAAAAGCACCCTCAGCTGGACCTGCCAGAGGAGCCCTCACATCCCCAGCATGCACACAGACACCCAAGTCCTGCACACCTCCTGCACGTGTGGGGACAGGGGGACTCTGGGCACAGCCCAAGGAGACATGGGGTGAGGATCCCACAGCAGGGTGCATCACCAGGCCCCTCCTCGCTCCCTGCCTGCCCAAAGGACATCACCTTGGCTGCCAAACATGATCATGATGTCTGCCTCGCCACTGTATATCTGGGTGAAGGTGAGAGGGGTCACATCACTCCACACTTGGAACGCCCGTCTGAAGGCGTCATCGATCACGGCACGGTCCAGGTCGGGGGAGTAGTTTATCACCCTGCCAGGGAGGCAGAGGGTCAGTGCTGCCAGGTCGCCTCCTCATGCAGGAGTGACCCTATTCTGGGAAGGAGCAGACCCCCACCCCCAGAGGTGATAGCAGTCACCACCACCCTTCACCTCACCCAGGGCTCAGGTGCTCTTCTGGACATGAGGGAGCAGATGCTGCTGGCACCCTGGCTTGGCCCTGGCAGCACTGGGACCCAGCTGTACAGGCAGCACCAAGCCCGGACAAGGGCTGAGCAGAGGCTGCCAGTGACCTGGTCCCTCAGGCTATCCATTCTCCTGGGATCATCACCCTGGGGACATAAGGGTTCATCTCCAGAGCAGACTCACCGGTAGGTTAGGTCCATGTGGTCCCACTTGAGGTCCCCCTCAAAGGTAAGGAAGGTTCCCACGTCAGGGACACCGCAGCGGGGGGCTCGCATGGCCTCCAGTGTGGCAGCATCCAGCTCTCCCGTCTCCTCCAGGCCCAGATGCTTCTGCATCTTGAGCAGTGCTTTGCCCAGGGACACGTGCCTGTCACCGATCTTAGCCTCTGCCTCCGTGGTGTAGCCGAACCTCTGCAGGTAGCGCTGTGGAGGAAAGGCAGCCAGAGGGGTGAGTGAGGCGGGAGGGAGCTCTGGCCTGGGTGCCTCCCTGAGCTCAAGGACAAAGACGGCTCTCAAGCCATGCCTGCAGCGTCTCACTGTCAGCCTGGATGCCCCTTGGGGACCTGGGTGCCATGAGGGCACCACGGGGCCATGCTCACCTCTGCCAGCTGTAGATCCGGCAGGGTGCTGATCAGGTCCCCTGGGAAGGTGACAACCGCCTGCGGCTTGCCCTGGAGAGGAGCTGCACAGCAGGAGACGGCCAGCAGCCCGACGACAAGCGGGGCCAGGAGGAGTGCCATGGTTTGGCGGTGACAGGAGGGATGTGGCTGTGCTGGTCCCCGCTGTCTGCTCTGGGTGCCGCCGGGCTACCCGCTCCTATTTATGGGGTGGGAGGGCAGTGAGTCACCCTCAGACCCCTCAGCGCCGACTCACGCTCCCTTTTCCCTTCCCACGGTGACGAAACGCACACTCCATCTCTGCCTTAACTGTTTCATCACCTTGTTTACTAAACACGCTGCGTTCCGCAGCCACGCGAGGACAGGAAGAAGGAGAGTGACTGAGCAGCTGCACCGGGCCACAGCACAGCACTGAATGGCCACTCTGGGGCTGCCCTGCACAGGCACCACCCTGCTGGCCCCAAGACCGTGGTAGCTGTGGGGACAGCAGGGCATCACTGGGAGCCAGCCAGGTTCTCAGGACCCTGCAGCTGTGTCATCACACTGGCTGACACTGAGCTTGGCTGGCCAAAGGCAGATAGTGCTGGACCCAGACCTGCAAGGGCCTGGGTGGGCATGAGGGCAGATAGTAGTGGAACCCTCACCTGAGCCCCAGTGCCTGGAACCCACCTGCCTGGGATTTGGGAGCTTGCACCCTCACCAGGACTCTGCATCCTTCCCCACCACAGCTGCATCACCCCAGTGGGTCAGAGTGTTTCCAGCATTGGAGATGCCCACAGCTCCTCACCCCATGACTTCTAAGCCCAAATACCAGCAGTTGAATGGCAGAGCTTCCTGGTACCAGAGGCAGTGCCTGCCCAAGAGCAGCTTTGCACGTGGGAATGCTCCACCTGGGGCTCTGGGACATTAGGGGTGCCATATTCTTGCTGCCCTGCTCTGCATGGTGCTGCTGACTCAGGTTCCCACCCAGCACAGCACAGACCTTGCCATGGGATGGTGTTTTCCTGCTTCTCCCAAAGTGCCGACGCTTGTGGGAATGAGAGCAGTGAAGGGGAAAGCAAACAGGGATGAGGAGCAAGGGGAAAACAGATGGCAGAGAACAAGGCGCAGCGTCAGCGGGGGGAGGGAGGACTGGTGCAGCCCAGCGAGGCTGCCTGAGACACAGGTCCCAGAGCAGATCCCCTGCCCCAGTCCTTACAAACCCCGTGAGCCCAAGGGGTCCTCTGCTGGCTTCATCAGGAGGATCCTCCTGTTCACCCCATTTCTGTTAGTGCCTGTCCTCTCAGCTCCCAACAGTGCCAGACTGTGGCTCAGCAGCCTCCCCCTCCCAGTATCCCCTCAGCTCCGGCTGTGCCAACCCAGCAGTTCCTGGCCCAGCCAAAGGACAAGCAGGTTATGCTGGCACCCAGCACAGCTGGGGACAGTGAGAGGTCAGGGCTGTGGTCCTTGTGCCCTTGAAGAGGAACCCCTGTGCCCAAGGGAGCATCACCTGCCAGGTGCCCTATGCTAGTGGGATGCATCCCAGGGCCACAGCTGGCTGAGCACAGGAAACTCATTGGCAGTGTGGGCTAAGATGGGAGGAAGCAATGGTGAGAAATCATGGGGTTGCCTCACTCCCCACCACAGCCCTGCAAGAGCAGCCCCCATTCCCTGGCACAGGAAATTGCTTCACAAGCAGCTGCCATCCTGCATCCAGTGTAACAAACACAGCCAAGCAAGCATTCCCTCAAGTAGGGATATAGCTGGTACCCTGAAGCCAGGTCAGCCTACAGCCCCCTCCCATAGGGTCCAGCCTGCCCCCCTTGTCCCTGTGATGGCCCAGCTCTTTGCCAGGCAGGAGACAGTGGCTCTCTGCGCTCCCTGCCTGGCTGGCAGCCGAGGTGAGGAGGGCCTCTGCCAAGATGCCCTGAGTGCCCATTGGAGCTGGTAGCTCCTGAGGCACTTGGGGAGCAGGCACTGCTCCACATTCTCCACTCTCCAGCCTGCCAGGACCTCAGCCCACAGCATAGAGCTGTTGTGGGAGCTGGGTGCTAAATAACCCCTGAGAGGATGAACCTGCAGGGCAGCCCCGACAAGGAGACTTCTGACTCCAGCTCTGGGATATAGTCAGAAAGTCAGATCGGCTCTGTTCTCTCTGACACTGTGGCATATCCATTGCCTTCCACACACTATTCCCATCCCTCATTTCCACCACATGCAGAAGCTGCAGCTCCAACAACCTGGGCACTCTGCCAGGGCACACCATGGCATCATGCTGCCTGTGGCACCCTGAGGGCAGAGCCACGGCCCAGCAGCACGGAGTAGCGCTGGCAGAAACGGAGCTGGGAAGAGAGTGGGGCCTCGGAACAAGTGATGGCAGAAGGAGATGAGGGCCAATGCCCCACACATTCTGCACCAGTCACAGCAAGCCCTCGAGCTGGGCAGTGGGAGCTCCAGTGGGGGGTTGCCAGCCACAGCTCTGCCCCCGTCCTGGCCGCTCCCACTGACTCATGCCCCCGCTCACCAGCTTCCTCCTGGAACCATCCTGGGGGAATTCTGGTGACTCTCTGAAGGCTCGTCAGGGAGCAGGGCCAGGGCAGCAGGGAAACCCCCATGTCTGGCAGTGCTGGCAGGGCTCAGTACCAGGCAGGGAATTTTGTGGGATGGGCTCAGCACTCACACCTTGCTGGCGTGAGCCCTTGTGCAAGGCAGCCTCGATCAGTTTGTCTATTGGAGCTGGGTCAAGGCACAGGTTCCTCAGAAAGAGCATGTGTGGAGGAAGGCTTGGGGCAGCTGCTGTGGCTGGTGGGAAAGAGAGGAGGGCAGTACCACAGGCAGGAAAGGGCTGTGGATGGCAGAGACCCCAGGAGTTGTGCCCAGCCCAGGCTGCCCATGGCCTCTTTCACTCCCAGAGCTCCTTTCCAGAAAGGAGTGAGATGGAAAAACCCAGGCAGACATCTTCCATCCCAGACACTGCCCGAGCCACGAGGTCGCCGGTCACCACCGTCGCTGCCGAAAGGGGAAGGAACAGCCACCACAGCCCCTACACATACCCTTACTCATGGCCACCCTCATGCAGATCCTCTGTGGGAAACTGGTCCAGGACCTCAAAGAGGGCTGGTGCCTGCCTGGATCCCTGCCCAGGACAAAGGCTGACACAAAGGACACAGCAGCACCTCTGCAAGGCTGCAGATCCCCTGCCGGGAGGTGTTGGTTGGGTCAGCAGTGAGGTTTGGGGGCATTGAATGGAACCAGGGCCCCTAGACCCCCCCGCCCAAGTTCAATTTTCCCCATAGAGGCAAGCAGAGTAGGGGCCAGCTGGGGAGGGAGTGTGGTACCAGACAGCCAGGAGAGAGGTCAACAAACACGGGATGCACCAGGACAACAAAGCTGGCGGGGAGCTGAGGAGCCAGGGTTGAGGGATCACCCAGCTGGCAGAGTCACTGCTTTACACCTAGGAACCCCAGGCACAGGACAGGGGTACACAGGAGCAAAGGACAGGCATAGGCGTGTGGGTGGCATCAGGTGCCCTCCCAGAGTAAGCAGGAGTGTGGTGGCAAGGGGAAGTGGAGTGGGAGAGAGTCAGCATCTTGTGCGGGTGAGACAGCACAGGACTGGGGAGAGCAAGTGCCGGTCGCACTGGGAACACGACCCGTGCAGAGGAAAGAGAGCACTTGGACTTGGCAGAAGCCACTGGGAAAGCCAGTGCCACAGCCACCATGGCACAGCCAGACACCCTGAACAGTGGGCAGGGCATTACAGCCCCCCAGTTTCCTCTAGCTGAGCCAGGTAGCCAGTGGCTCCACTGCCCTGAGCTACAGTGCCCCGAACACATCCCTGCTCCTGTCCCATAGGCTCTGCACCACCCCATGCCCAGGGAGCAGAGCTGACACGCCAGCACTGGCCGCCATGGCCAGCACCGGTCCATGGTATGCAGTGACCGGAGCACGGGCACACTTGGCGCGGGAGCAGGACAGGGCACAGGGAGCAGCTCTGCATCAGAGGCTTGGAGCCCCATCACTCCTGCTCAAGGGCTCCAGACAGAAACAACATTCCTGCACACATTTCCCGTATCTGCTGTCCTGGCGCTGGGCTCCGCGTGGGCTGGGACTGCAGTCTCCAGCTGGGCCCAGGACCCTTCCCGGCAAACTACCCTGCATGCCACGGACCCACGGCTCTCCAGCACCAGCAGTCCCTGGCCCTGCATCCCTTCCCTGCCTGCCCCAAGCTCTGTGGATACACCTACTCAGCTCCTTGCTTGCCCCTTGTCTCACCTGGGGAACTCCCCACGTCTCAGCAGCCCCTTCTCGCCAAACCTTCACCTCCGCTTGCCTGGTGTCCTGCCCCTCCCCCAGCCCCTTACCCCTTAGTCCCAGTGCCGCCAGCCCCGCTGCCCCCAGAGCGATGCTGCTGCTCCCGCACCTCTTGTCTGGGTGAGGATGACGCCGCCGCTGTCACCGGGAGGCTCACTCCTCCCTGCAGGCGCTGAAACCAGCGCTGCCGTGTCACCACCCAGCCCAGCTGCAAACCACACATGACGGATCCCCTGCCGGCCAAACTGACTCCCGGTATCCAGGTGGGCGGCACAGTCACCTCCATGCGTTGGGCTGGGACATCCCCCTCCGTGCCCACCCTGGGAACCCCCATATCTGTTGGGGTTCCACTGGAATGCTGCAGGAATCTCACTCAGAGCTCCATTCACCAGGCACTGGGGCTGACAGCTGGCACTGAGGCACACCTCACACTGAGGCCACCAGCAGCCTGCTCCAAACATCGCAGGGCTCTTGTGCTCCAGGACTTCCTTGTAAACTCTATCCCATCCCTTGACCCTCCTCCTGCCTCAGCTTCTGCCTCCAGCTTTGACCAACCTTTCTTCTTCCAAACTTTCCCACCTGCTGGGAGCAAGACCATTGGTCTTATTCAGGCAGATGAGGAGGACACAGGGTCCAGGTCATCTGGGGAGCATTTGGGAAGAGTTATCCACAGAAAGCCTCATGGCCACCTTCCCCCCAGCATCCCTTTTTGGGTGACCTGCTGGATCAGCATGGATCCTGCTGGATCAATGGAAGCATCTCCTGCACACCACAGGAGTGAGGCAGGAGCTGGGAGGGGAGCAGGGGAGGACACAGCTGGGTGGCTGCCAGCTCCAGGGTGCACAGCTGCTGCGGTGAACCATCAGCACCATGGCACAGGACGGGTGGGCAGCGCTTTGTTCCCGCCGGTGACATAGGCACGGCAGCTGCCTGCTAAAACAGGAAGAGCAGACAACGACAGGGAACCTGACTGTGTGCGAGGGGACAGTGTGCTGCCAGGAATCCATGGCTGTCAGCAACGGAGCGGCTTGGGAATAAGGAGCGGGGGTTTGTGGAAGGTGGAATATGGGCAAAACTGGTGGTATTTAATTGTAAACTGCGCAAAGCAGAAGGAAGGGCGGTAGATGCAACACGTTCAGATTTCAGTAAAACATTTGACAACTGTTCCAGCGCTTGCTGCCAAATTAACTCAGAGCAGCTCAGTTGTCAACACAGGCATATGGACAAAGCCCAGGCAGCCCAGGAATGGCACACAGCCTGGCCGTCCGCCGGGAGCTGCCCCGGCCACATGACCTGAGACCTTTCAAAACCGGGCATCATGTGAGCGGAGGAAGGCACACCCTGGGCTGAAGGAACACCAGGATGGACAGAGCTGCCGTGCCGCCCGGGGAGGACTTGAGGGTACCCAGGCAAGAGCCAGCAGACCTGTGGGAGCTGCCATGCACCCACAGGTTGGGGAGCAGCCCCCCAGTCTGCCTGCTCTGCCCTGCTCTGGGGTGTTGCAACCTCTTTCATTTCAGGGGTTGGAAGAAGAGGGACTGAGCAGAGCAGCCTCGCAGGACCAGCCATGGACAGGGATGCAGGACTGGCAGGGTCAGGAACCCCACGGCAGTGCCAGGTACTGACCCCTGCTCATCCAGGCACAGGCCCTGTGCCAGGGACGAGTGCAAGGGACAGACAGAGCGCAGCACACTGCACACCCGAGGCCTTCGGGGCCCTGCTACATACACTGTTCTCTGCCCACCTTGTTTATTTTACTTATATTTCAGTAATTTGCTGATTACCATTTTTTAACTAACCAGCAGTGATGAATCAGCAGCACGGGAGAGGGTGGAAACTGGTGGCCTTGGACCGTGGCTCCAAGGTCTCAGGGGCTGGGAAGGAAGCCA
The DNA here is from genome assembly GCA_013390105.1 of Tichodroma muraria. NCBI lineage: Eukaryota > Metazoa > Chordata > Aves > Passeriformes > Sittidae > Tichodroma > Tichodroma muraria. Next base: position 219,039 of record WAAG01074549.1, read on the forward strand.
CAGGATCCCTCCAGAAGGGGAAAAAAAACACTCAGCAGTAGCAGCAGCAGTTCTGGCAGGCGCAAGGGAGCCAGCTGTTTGCATCCAGCAGCTCCAAACACATCCTGGAAAGGCTGTTGATAGCCCCAAAAACTTCCAGGAATGGCAGGCATAGCACTGACCTGGGTATGGGACAAGACACATGAGAGAAGGAATGTATGGCTTGGTGCCACTGTCGCTCTGATTTGGGGTCAGGGCAGGCACTGATGGCACAAGAGAAACCAGGTCACACCAGGAGAGTCCCTCCATGCCCAAGGCACAGCACCAGCAGCACCTCCAGGGCCAATGAGCTGACTCCTGCCAAGGGGATTTTGAGAGGTTTTGAGTGGTCTCACCATCAACTTCCATGGGCTCCTCCAATGGGATTGGCTCCTGCCTGTCCTGGGAGTGCCCTGCCTGAGCCCAAGGGTGGCATTATGGCTGAGGTCATGGGTTCAGCCACAGTTTTGGTGGCCACAGAGCACAGGCATTATCCCATGGCGCTCACGCCAGCACTCTGGGAAATGGGGATCCCAGCAGGAACAGCCAGCACCAAGGGAGGCTGCTCACCACAGAAGCACCACCCTGGCACAGGGCAGAGGGGCCAAGGCAGTGCCTAGCAGGAAGCTATCCCAGTTCTCACAGCCATCTTGGCATGGAGCTATCCCCCAGGAGTGCCCCAGGAGCCTTCTCCAGGAGCCAGCATTGCTGGGAAGGCACAGAGCGGTGAGGCAATCTGGTGTGAAGAAAAACCATTTCCTGCAGCAAGGGCTGCTTTGCTCAACGTTTTACAAAATGTGCTGATGCAACTGCCCTTCCCAGGTGGGATATAAATACAAGCCTTGATGTGGATTCGTGCCCTGCAGCTACACAAACATCGCAACAATGTTTTCTTTGAAAAGAGAAAAGAAAACAAGGAGGAACAAACAGCGCGGATGACAAAATCACTGGCAGTGGAAGTCCGGGGTTCGGGTTGCAGGGGGGGAAGCTGAGCCTCTGCCTTGGGCACCGTGCTCAGCACAACCGTCTCCTATTTTGGGACAGTGACCAGGGCCATGAGCTCACGGAAGAGCCACTGTGGGAGCGGGACAAGCCTGCTCAGCAGCTCAGCAAACTCTACTGGGGAGGGGGCAGCCCGGCATGGCCACGGGGCACCAGCAAGAACAGGCCCCTGACCCGGTCACCCATCATTGCACGCTCACCCTGCCTGAACAGCAGCTTGTCTGATGGTAGCTCCTTCCCAGCGCTGCATCCAGGCTGAAGAGCATGGAGCTGGAAAACCTCCCCGGGCATGGGACAGCCTGTCAGTGCAGCCCATCAGGCAAGATAAAACCAGCCTCATACTCCGCCCAAGCCTGAGCTTTGTCCTCCAGGCACAAGCGCTGCGTTGTCTCCTCAGCCCATTCCCAAAAGGCCTTTAACCTGCTGCTCCCCCCGCTAAGGTATTTGGACACACATCCAACACATGTTGCAGCCATTTTTGGATTCTCTTTAAGCCTCTTGCTGAGATTTCTTTGTGTTTTCTTTGGCTCTGAAGTGATTTCAGGCTTGGAGGCACAACAGCAGAGAATTATCAGCAAGGAGCTGTGCCTCTGGAACTGAGGACGGGAGCCGTGCTCTGCCTGCCCTGGAAATCCCCCACTCACCCTGCTTGGGGGCACGCAGCATTTTTAAAAATAGCAGGTTACCCATCACAGCAAAGCTCTGCTTGGGACAATTCACCGAGACAGAGGACATGGGGCACCTCTGCAGAGTGACAGGGAAGCTTGATGCAACTTTCCATCAACCGAGCCAGCACCAGGAGGGTTCGTATAAGCCCCCAAGGCCCCTGGAGCTCAGGCTGTTTTGCCCTGCAGCCCTCACCCGTTGGGAAAATCCTCCACTTGTCTCACACAGCAGCTGACTGAAGGCAAAAAGAGGAAACCTGCTAGTCTGACACAAATCCATCCCGCTTCCTCTACCTGGCAGGCAACTTTTGCCAGGGGTTCCTCTGACACCACTCCCCCTCCCCAACAGAAACACGGAGCTTCCCCCAACAGGGAGCACAAGGGCATTCCAAACCCAGACAGAGCCGGTCACAGGCTGTGCTGAGCTCTACCGGTGTGAGCTACAGAACAGTGGAGAGGGGATATCAGAAACAGGAGCACCTCCCTCCCACCCTCCCCAGCTCCACTTCCCCCACTGAGCTACACAGGGCTGCTTTAAAAAGCAGTAGTGGGAGAAAAAAGCTCAAGCCCTTGGTCTTTCTGGGTTTCTGACATGACAGTGACGGCGGCAGCAGCCGGGCGCATGTGGGGACTCAGCCCTGAGGCACCGGCAGCAGCGCTGCGGCAGCAGAGCTCACACAGCCAGCCCGGGGATGGCTCTCACCGCTGCTGTCTGCCCATGATGGATGAGGGCATAAAGCTTTCAAGGATGCATTTAATTAGCTTGAAAAAGAGCCGGAAGGTGCACAGGCAGCAGCTGGCGGTGCAGTTTCTCTACTGCCTCTGCCGGGCACACGGTGCCTCTGGGAACTCTCACCTGGGGCAGGACACAAAGGACCCACAGAGCCCCAAGAAGAGCCCCGGGCTGTGGGGACTGGATCCAGGCACTGCCTGCCTCGCCCCGGAGCAGAGGCACAGAGGCACCACAGCCAAATGCTGCAGAGGACTGATCCAGCCCAGCACCCATCGGCTCAGATTTCTGGCAGGCTATGTCCATGCTCACAGACTGCACCAGATGAGACACTGTCTGTCCTTCTGCAGCTGGCATCATGTCAGCACTGGCTCCGGACTGGCCATCCTGGCCAGTGACACGACGGCACTGCCCACCCCGACCTGCACTGCGGGCTGGCTTGGTCTGCATGGCCCAAGAACTGGCTGGGATGAAGAGCCCTGACCCNCGTGTTTCTTCCACAGGGACCCAGAGCTGGGGACAGCCCACCATGGCCCAGCCCCAATAGAGCACAGGCAGAACACAGCTGCCTTTCTTCCAGAAAAAAAGCGGGATAGAGCCATTCTCAATAGAGCACTGCAACATGAGAAAATATCAGTGGGAACAAGGAGCCACCTGAGGGTTTGTTAAAGCCATCACCATGGAGCAGAGGTCAAGCCCAGGCCATGTACAGCTGGGCTCAGCTGGAGGATCTGAACAGCATCGTGATCAGCAGTGCTTCAGGGGGCTGGGACAGCAGCAAGGTCTGAGCGCATCCCTGCAGGGAATACTGTGGCATCACGAGGTGCCAGCAATGCCCCACGGCTGGCATTGCGCGGTGCTCTGGGAGCCCCCAGTGAGGCCAGAGCAGCCCCCCCCGACTGTGCACCACAAGCGCGGGCACAAGCCGATTTGGCAGCCTGTGCAGCCAAATCGGGTGCCCGTCGCCATCTGCTCTGGGGCAAAACCATCCCAGAGGTAAGAATTTGGTGAGTGAGAGCCCATCGAAGGTGGCTGCTGTTCAGATGCAGAGCTGCCATCGAGGGAAGCAAGTTTGGCATCAAGGAACAAACGGACAGTAGGTGCCGTTCCCCCCCAGAGACCGAGCGGGAAAGCGCTCAGCAGCCTGAGGCTGGGCCGCCGCCAGGGCTGAACCCGGCGAGGCCCCGGGCCTCGCAGGGAAGGGCGCGGCGGAGGTCCCGCGGCTCGGCCAGGATCACTCCGGGGATGGGCGGCCTCAGCCCACAAGGCACGCCGGTCTCAGCGCCCACCGCGGGCTATGAAACGGGAGCTGGAGCGCCGGGGCTGCACGGCTCACTCGAGGTACGGACCTCGGCTGGGCGAACGCGCTACCGGGTCGGGTCGGGTCAGGCCTGGCCGGGCGGAAAACGGAGGGAGGGGAGAGAACAGCGTGACCGCACCGAGCGCCCAAAACCCGCTCGCGGCCCCGTCCCACCGCCACTTCCGCCTTCCCATCACGTGACCAGCGCAACCCGGCGCGACGCCGACGCTCAGGGCCCGGGCGCCGTTTCCTGACGCCATGACGCAGAGTCCTACCACCGCCGACCCTTCCGCGGGTAAAGTAGTCCCCGGCGGGGCGGCGAGGCCTCTCCCCTACCGCGGGGGGCGGGTGGCGCCGGGAGGCGCCTGAGGCGGCGTTCGGGGCGAGGAGTGCATCTCCGCCGCGGCGAACGCTACAGGCGGGGTAGGGGCTGGGCGGTGGTAAGTAGTCCCGGCGCGAGGCCAGCGCC
>WAAG01074549.1:223244-237206 GCA_013390105.1 Tichodroma muraria
CTGCCGTGTGCGCGCGCGCGGAGGCGGCGGGGGGGACCCCGCGGCAAGATGGCGGCCGAACGCCGGGCGGGACCGCGGGGCATGACGGGACCGGGGGCGCCAGGTGGCGCCGGGACCCCCGTAAGGGTGCTCGGGACCGCCGGCAATGGACCTGCGGCGGCTCCGGGGCCCCGGGCCCGCCCGGCCTGGATCCCCGCCGTGGACGGGTACAGCGGGAAGCGGGCGGCGGCCTTGACGGCGACGGTGCTCCCGCAGGTCGAGCGTAGCGAGCGCCGGCAGGGCGGGCATGGAGGAAAATGCGGTGGAGAGCAGCAGCGACGCGACTCCGCAGGCGGCGCGGGAGGAGCCCACCGAGAGCGGGCTGGGCGTCGGGAGCTCGGACGCCGTGTCGGCGGACAGCAGCGATGCCGCCGCGGGGCCCGGACTCCTCTCCCGGGCCGATGACTCCTGCGTAGGGCAGAGCTCCGACAGCAGCGGGGTCTCCTTGGTAGGGCCGGTGGGAAGGATGGGGTGGCAGGGAGGGCAGCCGTGGTTCTGGTTCCTAAGGGTTTCCATAGACGTTTCTGACAGACTGAACTTTGCGGCCTTGGCACAGGCACTGTTACACCTCTGGTCCAGCATCTGCTTGTCAGTCTGAGGAACAGAATTACCCTTGGTAGCAAGAGCAGCCCTGGAGATCTAGGTTTTTGTCAGTACCAAGGGATTTTGCTCTGATGCCTTCTCTGGAAGTTTTGCAGTGATACACTGGGTCATTTGCATCAGCTGGCTGCCCCGTGGGCTTGGGCTGGCAAAGGTGTCTTACCTGAGCTCTTCTGGACTCTTTTTATCTGCCAGGAAGAGGTCTCGGAGAGCAGCTCCAGCACAGATGCCATTCCTAGGATTTACCTGCCAGACTCATCCTCTATTGCCCAATCGACTTTGGTCTCCGGTGTCTCCACTGTGAGCCAGTCCATCATGGTATCAGAGTCCCCACAAGTCTTGGTTCACTCCAGTGTCGTCACCGATGGAGCCACAGTTGTGTCAGACTCCACTGCATCCACTTCCACAGACCTGGGTTCTGCCATAGACAAAATCATCGAGTCCACAATTGGGCCTGACATCATCCAGAGTGAGTGTGTGCTCCCATGTGGAGATGGCTTGGTGGGCTGGGGAGGGAGATGCCACTGTAACAGACCTCAGGAGGCGAGGGAAGTATGGAATCATTAAGGCTGGAAAAAGCCTCTAAGATCATTGAGTCCAACTGGTCAGCAGGGTTTTCTCTTCTTGCCTTGCTGCAGTGACTGGAGGGTTTGGTGAGGCACTCATGTTGCTGGACAGCCTTTCTTCTGTCCAGCTGTTCCTTCAGCCCAGGGCAGGCTCCATCCCCAGAGCCAGACCCTCATCACACCTTCCAGCTTCTGTCTGAACTGGGAGAGCGCCAGGAGCCCCAGTGACTCTACAGCCCCTGGATCTGGCAGTCACCACTCTGCTCTCCTCTCCCTGCCAGGCTGCATCGCCGTGACCAGCGCAGAGGATGGAAGGGCAGAGACCACGCAGTACCTCATTCTGCAAGGCCCTGATGATGGTGAGGGAGCTCCCTGGGCTGTCTGTGGTGCCCAGCTCTGCCTCTGAGCCTTGTGCTGTTGGAGTGTGGCCTGGAGTGGGTGTCCCAGCTGTATCAGCCATGGTGCTTGTACCACAGTTCTCTGCTGGGAGCCTGTTCCTGAGCTTATGTTCAGCCCTGTGCCCCCTGTATGGATGCAGCCTTGGATGCAGGCGAAGGTCTACCTCTTGGCTGAGTGGGTTTTGGTTTCAGGTGCCCCTATGGTGTCCCAGATGGCCACTTCTGCTCTAGCCAATAGCTTGGCAATAGAAGCTGTTGCTGATGGACCTACCTCCACGTGCCTTGACCAGCCCGGCCCTTCAGAGCCTTCCGGGCAGTTGGAAGTGCTGAAGCTGCCTGCACAGCCAGACCGAGCCCAAGAGGCAGATGCTGGGGAGGAGCTGGACCAGCCAGACTTGGAGACCCTGGAAGAGATGATGGAAGTGGTGGTGGTGCAGCAGTTCAAGTGCAAGATGTGTCAGTACAAGAGTGTCTCTAAGAAAACACTGATTAACCACATGAAAGAGCGTCACTTCCAGCCAGGTGTGTACCAGGGGCTGAGGGAAATTCATCTCACTGCAGACAGGCTGTGCTCTCTCCTGAAGAAACGAGAGAGGAGCTGGAGCATAAGGGCCTGTTCTGGCACAGTCTGGTAAAGAGCTCTCGCCCTGTTCTCTGTGGCAGTAGGTTCAGCTCTGGCTCTGAAGAAAGGACGACCACGAAAGGTGGGAGCTGCTCCAAAGGCTGAGGATGAGGAGGCCCCAGAAGAAGAAGATGATGATATTATGGATGCTGGTGCTATTGATGATCCTGAAGGTAGGACTCGCACTCCCCACATCTTATGTAGCTTAGTCTTTTCCCAGTCTCTGATGTTTTGGGTCACTTGCCTGCAGAGGACAGTGACTACAACCCAGCTGAGGATGAGCCCCGGGGGCGACTGCCCAAGTATGGCCGCACTTTCCCCACGTCCAGCGAGGAGAGGCCACGTCGACGCCCAGGCAGACCCCGCAAACTGCTTCGTCTGGAGAATACATCTCAGGACATGCTGGAAGGTGAGGGAGGTGGGAGGCAGCAGCTCTGTTCAGGGGTGGAGCAGGGAGTGGTGCGCAAGCTCCTGCAGCCGCAGCAAGAATGTGATGGAGCTGTGCTGTGTTCTGTGGAACAGGAGGGGAGGTGGAGCCCTTGGTGACGTCCCAAAGCACACCAAACCAGGAGCTGCAGAACTCAGAAGCAGCCAGTTCCTCTGGCCTGGAGAATGGGACCAGTGAGAACCTGGCAGAGCCTGGTATCAGCCAGTCTGACTCCGAGAACAAGGACCCTTCCTCCAACACCGGTGCTGAGGATGCAGAGGTCATCCCGCGGCGGCGCGGGCGGCCCTCCCGCCGCTTCCTGGGCAAGAAATACCGCAAGTACATGGGGCACAGGTGAGGGGTGTGCTGGGCCCTCTGGCCTGTGCCCAGGGCCGGTCCAGCCCGTTTGCCACCTCAGCTCTGAGCCCTGTTCCTGTTTCTGCAGGTACTACTACAAGTCCCCCAAGCCCCTGATGCGGCCCTACCTGTGTCGGATCTGTGGCTCACGGTTCCTCACACACGATGACCTGCGCTTCCACGTCAACTCACACGAGGCCAATGACCCACAGCTCTTCAAGTGTCTTCAGTGCAGCTACCGCTCCCGGCGCTGGTCCTCCCTCAAGGTGAGCTTCATCTGCCCTGCCCCGAACTCGCAGGCTGCCTGGTAGCCCCAGGTCTCATGGCCCTGTTCTGCCTGTTACAGGAGCACATGTTCAACCATGTGGGCAGCAAGCCCTACAAGTGCGAGGAGTGCAATTACACCAGTGTGTACAAGAAGGATGTCATTCGGCACTCCACAGTGCACAGTCGGGACAGGTGAGGGCAGCACAATCCTGAGGACTGAACAGCAGACACTTCTTCCTGTCCTGGGAGGGCGGTCATGGCTGCCCCATCCCCTGACCCTTTCCAAAATGGAGAGTTTTGGTGTCTGGGTATAAGGCAGCTTAGGCTTGGGGTGTGGCTGACACAAGGGGCTTTTCTTACTTCTTTTTCAGGAAGAAGAGAGCTGATCCGGTGAGTTTGAATACTCTGTTGGCGTGAATCTCAGCACTGTTATATGGGAAGAGCCACATCTGGGTCTTCCGCAAAATCTCAGTGCCTCGTTGAGGGCATTGTTTCTGGATCTCTTGAGGAAAGGCAACCCAGGTCCTCCAGTGGGGAGAGGGTAAAGAAACTGGTGAGCTCATCCAGGTGATTCCATCTTTATGCTCTTCATCCAGCCACCAAAGCTGAACTCCTTCCCATGCCCTGTCTGCAACCGTGTCTATCCCATGCAGAAGAGGCTTACGCAGCACATGAAGACACACAGTACAGAGAAACCACACATGTGTGACAAGGTGAGGGAGACACAGCCTGGGGAGGGGCTGGCAGTGGGTGAGGCAGGGCAGGGGGTGAGCGCTGTTTCACTTCGTTTCACCACAGTGTGGGAAGTCCTTTAAGAAGCGTTACACCTTCAAGATGCACCTGCTGACGCACATCCAGGCCATTGCCAACCGCAGGTAGGAGCCCGGCGTGCCTGGGCAGAGCCTGTGTCCCGCTCCCTCTCAGCAGGTGTGACAGGCGGCTTTGTCCTGGCAGGTTCAAGTGTGAGTTCTGTGACTATGTCTGCGAGGACAAGAAGGTCCTGCTGAACCACCAGCTGTCGCACATGAACGACAAGCCCTACAAGTGCAGCGTCTGCAAGTACTCCACCTTCCGGGAAGACTTCCTGGTCTCGCACATGGCAGTCAAGCACACCGGTGAGAGGAGCTGTTTGACCGATGCCCTGCACGCCCCCTTCTCCCAGAGACAGTCAGAGTCTGCCTGCTCTTCCTGCCATCCCCTGAGGACCTCCTGCCTGACTCCCCCTCCCGACCCCTGCAGGAGGGAAACCATTTGCTTGTGAGTTCTGTCACTTCACCACCAAGCACAAGAAGAACCTGCGCCTGCACGTGCAGTGCCGCCATGCTGACTCCTTCGAGGAGTGGGCACAGAGGCATCCCGAGGAGCCGCCCTGCCGCCGCCGCCCCTTCTTCACCCTGCAGCAGATCGAGGAGCTGAAGCAGCAGCACAGCCAGGTGCAGGCACCGGCTGAGCCAGAGGCCAGCCAACTGGTGAGTGCCATGCCTGGCCCCAGCTCCTCCCAGTGCTTGCTGCCCAGTGATGAGAGAGCTGTGCTATCAGCTCTCTCTCTCATGCAGGCACCTCTTGGCCCCATCACCTGCCACACGGTCCAGGCTGTCACAGGTGCAGAGGCCTCTGTTCTCTCACAAGGTTCCTTGGAAGGTGCCACCATCATCTATGAACAAGGTAAGTGAGCACTTGGGAAGGGGGTGGGGTGGGGAAGGAGGTAGGTGAGCACCTGCCTGACCCTTCCTCTCTGACCCCCCAGGTGTGGCTGGATCAGCAGAGCTGGCCACGCAGACGGCCCTGGACCTCCTCCTGAACATGAGCGCCCAGCGGGAGCTGGCCACCAGCTCATTGCAGGTGGGTAGAGTCAAAGGAAGCCAGGCCTGCTGGGGGCTGGCACAAGAAGGCTTCCCAGCCTTGTTCTGCTGCAGGGGTGTCTTGCAGAGCTTTGCCCCCTTGGCTGAGCTGCTGTATTACACAGGTGGCAGTGGTGAAGCCAGATGACACAGGAGAGACACCAGTCCCCTGTGAGCTGCAGGCAGAGGAGGAGGGGGAAGAGGTGGACTCTAAGGAGCAGCAGCAAAAGTTGGTGATGCTGCACATGGCAGAGCCTGGGCAAACACTTGTGCAGGACGCTTATGGGGAAGCGAGCCTGAGTGGCTCGGAGCTGCAGCAGATCACGATCCCCTTCAATGGAACAGCAGAGTACAGTATCATCGCACCCATCAGCGAGGAGATCCAGGCTCCTGCCACGCTCTACAGGTCAGCTCTATGGGAGGAGTGGGGTGGGGGAGGCACTTCTGGTCTCCAGTGAGAAGGCTTTAGTGGGGAGGAGGAGGAGAAGGCCAATCCTCCCTGACCCTGTGCTCTCCAGCAGTGAGGAGGAGAGTCCTGTGGAGACCTCCCACACAGTTGTGGTGAGCGGAGCTGTCATGACAGAGGAGGCACTGAAGGATCATAGCAATCACTACATCATGTCGTCCGGTGTCCCAGGGAGCCAGTTCCAGACCATGGAGGTAAGGGTCTGAGCCTTCTCCCCATCCTGAGCAGCAGTGTGAGCAGGTGTGACTGGTGTTTCTCTCCCAGCCCCTCAGCAGGGATGCTGCCTTTTCCTCACCTGCGGAGGGCAAGGAGGCACAGCCCACCAGCGTCAAGTGGCCCCTGGTGCAGTGTGTCACCAGGCAACTCCAGAAGGACTCGTCTTTATCCCCAGCGTCCGAGGAGCAGGAAGTCTCATCCCCAAAGGTCAAGTGGCCTGCACTCCAAGGCATGGCCAAGAAGCTCACATGCAAGGTTTCCACAGCCAAGAAGCTCTCATGCAAGATTTCCACGGCCAAAAAGTTTTCATGCAAGATTTGCACAGCCATGTTCACAGGGAGAGCAGAGATGGAGAGTCACAAGAGAGCCCACATTGGGCCCAGCACCTTCAAGTGTCCCGACTGTCCCTTCACTGCCACACTCTGGCCGGAGGTCCGGGTAAGTTTCCTGGCGCAGAGCAGCCCTGGGAACAAGGGGTTTGGAGAAACGGGGTTTCTGACCCAGCACTTGTCCTCCTGCCCCAGAGCCACATGGTTCAACATGCCAACCTCCGGCCACACAAGTGCCCCCACTGCAGCTTTGCCTCCAAGAACAAGAAGGACCTGCGCAGGCACATGCTGACCCACACCAATGAGAAGCCCTTTGCCTGTCAGGTCTGTGGGCAGAGGTGAGTGATGGAGCTGGGCTGATCCTGCTTTGGGGGATCCCACAGAGCTCTACAAGGCTCAAGAGGAGATAGAATCTTGGCAGAGCTGTCTGCCCCAGACCTTCCCCAGGATCAGCTCATTAGAGGGAACAGTGCCCTTGGGAATGGTTCCTGCTGCAGGTGGACCCGTGCTTGGTCTCCAAGCTTGGTCTGCATAGGAGGGTTCAGTCCCTGGGCACTGATGGGTGCATGCTAGGAGAGGGGACAGGCCATGTTGTAGGATGTGCTCATGGGGTCCGTGGCATGCAGAGAGCACAGGATCTTGTGCTGCCAGTGGGACACTCCACCTTTCTCTGCCTCTCCGTAGGTTCAACCGTAATGGGCACCTCAAGTTCCACACGCAGCGTTTGCACAGCTCAGAGGGCAAAAGGCCAGGGCCAGCTGCTGCCCAGCAGACCATCATCCTGAACAGCGACGAGGACACCCTGGCCACCCTACACAGTAAGACATGTCCCTGGGACCAGGGCTGACCTGTGGGTGTCCTACATCCAGAGCCCCATGCAAGATTCACCCAGCTTGTGAGTCAGGTGGGGGGCTGAAGGGCTAGGAGGATTGTCCTGCAGTTGGGATTGCTGGTGGAGACAGACCAAGAGGCTGGGCATGGGAAACTGCATGGAATGAGGGGGCCTGTGTTCCCTCCAGGCAGGTCATGGTAGATCAGTGCATGTTGGGAGCAGCTCACACTGGAAGCGGAGTTGAGGGTCTGACATGGAGGATGTTTTCTACCCATAGTTGTTTAGCTCTAACCTTGTGTGAGCAGAGCCCAGAGACTGCCCTGTGCTTTTCACTGGGGCAGGTGTCAGGCAGTGGCCATTGGGGAGTGAGGCCACTGGTAGCCCCGGCAATGTTCCCAGCAGCATCCTCACCAGCTCTCTCTGTGTTGCAGCTGCTTTGCAGGCTGGCCAGGCCGTGCTGGCTCCCGAGCGGCTGCAGCAGGCTCTGGGGCAGGAGCACATCCTTGTTGCACAGGAGCAGAGTGTCACAAGCCAGGTGAGTTGGGTCCCTTGGCCTCAACTCACGTCCTGTGTGGCTGCTCCTCACAGTGGGGGCCTCCTGGGGGGGCTGTGGTCAGCAAGTGCCCTGACCACACTGGGCACTTGCTGATGTTGCAGGAGGAGGCAGCCTACATCCAGGAGATCACGACTGCTGATGGACAGACAGTACAGCACTTAGTGACTGCTGACAACCAGGTGAGGGGACATGGCCCACGGATGGGAGACTGCCCAGTGGGAAGAGCTGGCAGCGGTGGGGAGAGCAGGGCTCCATAGGGAGAGCTGAAGACACTGGGGTGGTGGACACAGGAGCCAGACCAGATCCAGATGTTGTGATGGGGGGTGGGTAGTGGTGACCTTTTTCTGGGTCTGAATTCCCATGTTTTCAGGTTCAGTACATTATTGCCCAGGAAGGCATCCCGCACTTGCTTCCTCAAGAGTATGTTGTTGTCCCAGAGGGACATCACATCCAGGTGAGCTCCTATCTGTCTGCTCCCATCATATGGTGGGTGGGGCTCCTAGGGTGTCATGTGTGAGGCTGGGCCCCCTCCTGCTCCCTCTTGCTTACTCTGGGTCACAGCATTGTTGGGGCTCTGGACACTGACAGACCCTACCGCAATGTCACTGTTTGTCCCCAGGTACAGGAGGGTCAGATCACCCACATCCAGTACGAGCAGGGTGGCCAGTTCCTCCCAGAGTCGCAGGTAAGGAGCCAGGCGTGGTGGCAGGAGCTGGAGGATGAGTCTGAGCCTGCAGTTGGAGAGGAATATGTGTCAGAGGGAGCTCATGGGCTGGTGCCCGAGTGCAGCAACCACGGCTGGAGCAGCTCCAAGAGGAGTCCTCCCCTCACAGTTTCCCTGTTTTCCCCTCTGTAGATCCAGTACATGCCTGTGTCACCTGAGCAGCAGCTTGTCACCCAGGCACAGCTGGAAGCAGCAGCACACTCGGCTGTCTCAGGTAGTAGCAGGACTCTGTGCCAGAAGGGCCAGTCCTCCCAGGGTTTGGGGGTGCCAGTCCTGCCTGTCCTGTTGTTGGGGTTGGCGGCGAGTCGTGCAGCAGTCTTTGGTGGGAGGGCTGGGAAGATCAGGCTCCCTCACTGTTTTGCTGCCAGCCATGGTATCCAAGGGCAGGTACTTGCTGGTCCCAGCCTGTCAGTTCTAGAACAGGGTTAACCAGAGCTAGGCTCCCTTCTGGAGCCCCACATGGGCAGGGTGGCCTTATGTCCCTTCCCTGAGGACCGGTGAGGAACATGGAGGGGAGCCCTGAGTAGCCACCGGCTTCCCCTGCCCTCGGTCAGAGGCAGCACTGACCCCCCTCCCCTGCAGCAGTGGCGGATGCGGCGATGGCCCAGGCACAGGGCGTCTTCACCGCCGAGGCAGCAGCCGAGCAGATCCAGCAGCTGCAGCCGGGCATCCACTACGATGTCATCACGCTGTCGGACTAGCAGCGGGCCAGGGCCGCACCGTGCTGGGCAGGCGGCCGCACCGGCAGCAGCCGCCCCTACCAGCAGTTGCCTTATCGTGCCGGGGCTGCGAAGGACGCGCCTGAGCCACGGCAGACACAACCAGGGACACGCTGCCGCTCGGCCCTGCGGCGTGGGGGTCCTGCTCCTCCCCCCGGAGACTGCTCAGCAGCCACGGGGGCAGCCCTTGTGTGGACGGTCTCTTTGCCTGTTGCACTTGATGGTCTGAAGTCTCTTTTCCTGAATGGTCTGTGTGGGCAGCCATGGATCAGCGTCTGCCCAGCACATGAGGATCCTGGGGAAGCCGTAGGGCTGGGCACAACTGTGTGGTGCAGAGTCAGAGGCGAGGTATGTGCAGCCACAGCCACTGCTCCCCGCAGCCATGGGGCCAGTGGTCCTAGTGTGCCAGCAGCCAGCCCTCCTGTGGTGTCTCCAGCCTGCAGGCAGGCAGCAGCAGGGCTCTGGACTGGAGGAACCCAAGGAGAAGGAGGCAGAAGATGCTCTGTTTTTCTTCTGAAGAGCAATGGACTCTCGTGTTAGTCCGTTGGTGGTTGTTGAAGGGGTTCGGCTGTGACATTCTCAAGCTTTGACTATGCTTATGAATAAAAAGGGATGGAGACCCGTGTGTGTGCCTGCCTGGGGGTCCAGGGGACAGGGATGCGATAGCCCAGCTTCAGCATGGTCCTGGGGCTGAGGCCCACGGGTCCAGGAGCCCAGCGCTGTGCTGGGCCGGTCGCTGCTGGCAGATGCCCTGGGCTATCAGCTGCCTCCCGCCCGAGTGACCTTGACTCCTGGGAAGTGAGCCGGGGCAGCTGGGACAGCAGTGGGCTTGGGGCTGGAGTCATGAAATTAATCGAGTGATAAACAGCCTAAATCCCGTGTAACTCTGTCCCGAGCCACACACCGCCCTCCTGAGCGGCTTGTCTGGGCCTATTTACATGTGATTATAACAGCTAATCGCAGAGTTTTAGTTCTCTGCTCCTGCATTAAAGTGATTATCCACGGAGGGGAAAAAGGCCGGGAACCACCCTGGCTCGGTGAGAGCCTCTGTGAAGCCTGAGCCCCAGGGGTCGGGCTGATCTCTACTGGGCTCTCCCTGCCCTCACGCAGGGTACGGCCGTGGCACCGGGGCCGCTGTGGGACACCCCCCTGACCACTGGGGCAGGGAGGCGTGGGTGGCCCCACAGCTCCCCTGAGGTGGCGGCTGCGGCTGATGTGGCTCTCCCAGCTGTGGCTCTGTGCCGCTGCCTTCGCCTGTGCGCAGTGGGGCTGGTGCGTGGCTGTGCCTGCCCGGCTGCGGCTCAGTCGGTGTCCAGCTGTGTCTGCCCGCTGTGCCGGCGGCTGGCCGTGGCCCTCCCTCTCCAGCTGTGCTGTGCGGGGTCAGGGTGCTGCGCACAATCCGCAGGCGCTTTCCTAGATTACAGCCCCATTATCTAATCAAGCAGATCCACGGTGCTGATTAGGGCTGGACAAGTCCTGTGGGGACAAGGTTATGGGGCCACTGCAGGGCCGTGGCCCAGACTGGTCCCAGCCAGCATCACCAGTGTCCTGGCTGGCTTGAGGCTTCCACACCTGTGGCTGCCCAGAGAACAAGATCAGCCCGCTGCGGGATGGATTGGACCAGAGCTCTGGCTGCTGTACGTTGGGAGCTCCAGGTGCTGCTTGGGCTCTGGCCATGGGACAGTGCAGGGCCTTTGGATCTCTGGGTGCTGGCATCTCAGCCCTGGGACCTTCTGCTGTCACCAGGGCCTGCAGGGATCCAGGGATGTGGCCGGGCTCATTAGCACCAGTGACCTTCGTCTTCCTGTCCTGGCCAGCGCTAAGCGGGTTTGTTACATATTTAATATCCTGAGAGCGTTATTAGTCGGTATTTAATGACGGATACAACCTGTGGGATAATCCCAGTCTTAGCGGGGAGGCGTGGCGGCAGGAGCAGGCGGCTCAGGGGGTCGCGGGCTCTCGGGGCCCCTCACACAGCTGCCCACCACTGCCCTGCCCACCCACTGTCGCTGCTGTGCCAAGCACAGGAACCCCCCGGTGCCTGCAGGGGTCCCTACCGTCCACGGGGCTGTGGGACCCTTCCCCTTCGTCGCTCTGCTGCCGGGAATCCAGCGGCAGGCATGGCAGTGCTGGGGCTTGGGTGAGAACCTGGCCAAGCCAGAGGAGGAGCAGGACAGGGCAGCATGGATTGTTGTCCTCCCACCAGGCTGTAGTTCTTACACCAAGCCCTGGCCCTCCAACCCACCCGTCCACAGCATAGGGGGCTCTGCCACCCACAGCCCTAAGTCAGGGCTGGGGCCATGGATGGGACACAGCTCAGCACTGCAGTAAAGCCCCAACTGGGCTGTGTTGGGGCTTTACTGCAGTGCTGAGCTGTGGACAGCTTGTGGCTGTGGGTGTCCGTGGGGCTCACGGTGGGGCCCTATGCGCCAGCCCCGCGGTGCCATTGTACCCCATCCCTGGGTGTTGTGTAGGCTGTGCAGAGTTGGGGAGCTGGGAGGGACCAGGGCTCTGGCTGGTAGCAGGCAGACGAGGAGGACGGTCCCTGCAAGTCCCTGCCCAGCAGTATCTGGGGAAGGGGGGGTGTCAGGTGCCCCAGATCCTGCTGCTGCTCTCATGGGTGCTAATACCCCCTAATCAGCTGTCAGTCACTGCAGACCCCAGCAGCTATAAAACACCCGGGAGCCGCTCCCCAGCTCCTCTCCTGCAGCATGGCAGCACCTCGGGGCGAGAGGAGCCCAGGACAAGAGCTGGGGAGCTGTGGGGGGCCTTGGGGTACCCTGCGGGGGTCACCCCAAGCCCTACTGCCCTGCCCCTGCCCCTACTCCTGCCCCTGTCCCGTTTTGGCCGGGTACAGCCTCCTGCCACCCCCTCTCAGCCTTGTGACGCCCCTGGTAAGTGCCGCTATGCAGCTCCGGGGGAGGAACGGGATGTGGGGCTTTCCCAGGACCAGGATGGGACTGTGTAGGGTGGTTGGAATCGGGGCTGGGGACCTGCTGTCCCGAGGCCCCTGCCCTTCCCCAGCATTCCCCTGCTTCCACACATATACCCTCCTGCACTTGGCACTTTGGGTGTGCATGAGAGACAAAAACAACGGGCAGGATACATTTCTGCCCTCTTGCACACACAAAGGACCAAGCCCTGACATCCCACAGCTCCTCTCCTCTGGTTGTCATGCTCCCTGTCCCACCCTGACACCCCTCTGCCCCTCCAGGTCTCAGCACCATATGAGGTGCCGCTGGGGCTGCCCACAGAGCCAGGGCGGGCGAAGGCGGCGGCGACGCGGGAAAGCACCGGAGCACTGAAGGCTTGGCTGGCACGACACCCCAGGAACCCCTATCCCAGCAAGGGGGAGAAGGTGATGCTGGCTGTGGTCAGCCGGATGAGCCTCACCCAGGTCTCCACCTGGTTCGCCAATGCCCGCCGGCGCCTCAAGAAGGAGAACAAGGCGAGCTGGGCCACACGCAGCGCCTCAGATGGCGAGGACAGCGAGGGCGAGGGCGTCCCATCGGGTGCAGTCCCCATTCCCAGTTCCAGCCCCGTGCAGGATGGGTGTGGGGGCAGCCCCGAGGTGAGGACAGGCCCTGGGCAGGGCAAGCAACCCCAGAAACCCAAGATATGGAGTGTGGCAGAGATGCTGGAATCTGCCCCCAGCAACAATGGGTGTTCCCTGGGGGTGCCAGAGGTGCTGGAGCAAGTATAGGGCTGGGACAGTCACGTCCTGTCCCCAAGGGCATGGCAGGAGAGACAGCCATGTCCAGCAGCAGCCACTGGAGAGTGGGAGATGTGGGTGGGGAGGGACACAACTCAGTAATAAATATGACTGTCTTGGATCTCCTGGTGTTGCCTGTGTGCGGTGGGGATGCTGGTGGAGGATGCTAGTATGGATGAAGGATATCACTGGGGATGCTGGTGGGGATGCAGGGGTGCCAGCAGAGATGTGGGTAACTTCACTGCCAGTGCTGCAGTGAGCAGCCCCTGTGAAGCAGGGCAGGTCCAAGGCAGAGGTCAAAAATAGACTTTGCTCTTCTTGATAAAGGTAATAGAATAGTTAGCAGTATTAAATTAATCCTTACAAAACAAAACCCAAGGAGGTTAAATAGAGACTGAAGGCTCTGCAAAAAAAACCCACAATGACTACAAAACAGCTGCAAAGACATCTTTACACACCAAAGAAACTCTTCTCCTCTGCTCCTCCCCTCTCTGGGACACAATGTCAGCGAACACGGGACTCACACATGAGAAAGAAACACAGATGCAATGGGGGCAGCCCCACGAGGAGCGTGGGTGCCACAGACAGAACTATTGACACTATGTACACGGAGCCATGCTGGGGCCAGTCCGGCCGCAGGAGCCCCCGGGCTCTGCCCGTCCATCTCCTGCCGGGGCCCCTCCGGCCGCGGCGCTCAGCGCCCAGCACTCGCGCTTCCTCAGCTGGGATTAGTGTCCTGGCTCCTGCTCTTTGTCTGCTGTGGAGGAGGAGAACAAGGAGCTGAGGGTCTGGCCCAAATGCTTGTAGGCAACAACGAGCTCCTGCAGCCACTCCAGTCAGTGTGAGCACCCACATGGAAAAGACAGTGTTGCTCTGCATGGGAAGGCACCAGGCACTGAGCTTCTCCCCATGGTCCAGGCAGAGCATGCTGTGTATCAGAGGACACGTGTACCTCAAGGGACAATGTCCCAAGAAACCCACATCCTGCCTGGCTCAGGCACAGGGGCTGGCTGTGCAGGGTCAGGAGTGGGGGAACCCAAAGACCTCCAGACACAGGCACTGGCAGAGGCTATAGACAATGCAGAGAAGGAGGGTGGAGGGCACAAGACTGACCAGGATGATGCCCAGGCTGTGGTGCTCGATGAGCAGGAGGTAGATGCCGAAGGGCAGGGAGCTGAAGTAGAGGAGGCAGAGGACACCCAGAATGAAGCGGGGGATGGCTTGCCACCCCCAGGAGCCCCACTTCTGCCCAGGGCCGTGGCAGGGCAGTGCCCCCAGGCTGGTGGGGCGG
>WAAG01074549.1:241481-253499 GCA_013390105.1 Tichodroma muraria
AGCCCGTCAGAGCTTTTATTCGAGGGCTCCAGCTCCAGCTCCTCATGCCCCCCAGTCCTGCCTGTACCACCCACTGCTTCCAGCTCTCCCACAGCTGCCCTTCACATCACAGCCTCTTGCACAGCTTGACCTAGTCCTGGCTATCTGCCCTAGAAATGCCCCCAGTGTTAATCTGATGTGCCCTGTTGACCATCTCTTGCTCTGTTAGGATAAAAGAGACTCGAGAAGCAGCCCATGCCACCAGGCTTCTGTCCACTATGTCACTTACATGTCTCCTGTGAGACCACAGCCACTGGATACTTAGCCAGGTAACTGTCCCTTATCTGAGGGAGCAGGCAAAGGGCTCAGTGTGCACTGACTGACCACGGGGTGGGTTAGGGACACTCCCAGCATCAGCACGTCTCTGCTCACCTGTGCCTTGGGAGCAGGTGGTCTTGGCTCAAAAACAATGATTAAAGGGGAAAAAAGGCTTTACAAACTGCCACTTTCGCAGCTGACATTCCCAACTGCCCTGACTTAAAGCACATCAATGATGTCCTTGCCACCAGCAAAAGCATCTCTGGAGAGCTGTGAAGTCTCTGGGAGTGGGCAGCATCTGGGGCTGGGTAATTCCTGCCCGCCTCAGGGTGGCACTGGCACTGCCGTGGCACTGGCACGAGCGGTGCTGTGGCACTGACACTGGTCCAGCACCAGCGGTGCTGTGGCACCCCACAGCAGAGGTTGGCTGTGTTGCCCGCCCCAACGAGTCCAAAGGCAGTGCACTTCCCTGCCCCTCTCCAAAGGGAGAGCACCAAAACCACACTGGAGCAGTGAGGCGGTCGGGCTGCTTTACAAGCTCACACTGGTCATTAGGAAACAAAACTCACCAGGAGGGCAGGGCTGCCTGGAACAGGGCAGATGCCAGATAGTTCTGAAAAACCAAATCCCGACATTTTTCTATCTTCCACACAGGCAGAGACAGGGGTGACCCCAGGGAGACCCTAGACAGGGGTGAGCACAGACCCCAGACACCAAAGAAGGCAAGTCATGGACACAAGCAGAGCTGTATGCTGGTTTTAATGTTCCTAAGAACCAGGAAACAGAAATCAAAAATAGACTTTGCTCTTCTTGATAAAAGTAATAAAATGGTTAGCGGTGTTAAATTAATCCTTACAAAACAAAACCCAAGGAGGTTAAATAAAGCCCGGAGGCTCCGCATAAAAACCACAATGACTACAAAACAGCTGCAAAGACATCTTTACACACCAAAGAAACTCTTCTCCTCTGCTCCTCCCCTCTCTGGGACACAATGTCAGCGAACACGGGACTCACACATGAGAAAGAAACACAGATGCAATGGGGGCAGCCCCACGAGGAGCGTGGGTGCCACAGACAGAACTATTGACACTATGTACACGGAGCCATGCTGGGGCCAGTCCGGCCGCAGGAGCCCCCGGGCTCTGCCCGTCCCTCTCCTGCCGGGGCCCCTCCGGCCGCAGCGCTCAGCGCCCAGCACTCGTGCTTGCCATCCATCCCTCAATCTGTTCCGCCGTCCTGCCCGCGCGCGCGTCCCAGCTCCGGCTGTCCCTTCCCTCGGCGCTCCGGCGCCGCGGAGCTGCCGGCTCCTCCTGCCGCGCCACACTGGGCTCCCTCGCCCCTGGTGAGGGCTGCTGCTGAGCCTCCTCTCCCACCGGCCGCCGGGCGCTCCCGGCTCCTGGGGGCTGGCGTGCAGTTCGCAGAGGAGAGCAGGTGCCATGGAGCTGCTGCACAGGAGTCCCGGGCCGGTGCTGCGCAGCCAGCAGTCTCTGCTGCCCCGGCCAGCCTCCCCGGGGCCGCCGGCACCTCCCCTGCTGCCTCGCACCTCTGCCTTAGTTGGGATTAGTCTCTCGGCTGCTGCTCTGCTCTCGGCCCAGCTCCCGCTCTTTGTCCGCTGTGGAGGAGGAGGAGGACGAGGAGGACGAGGAGGAGGAAGACGAGGAGCTGAGGGTCCGGCCCGAATGCTTGTAGGCTGCAACGAGCTCCTGCAGCCGCTCTGGCGTGGGCTCCCACTTGGCAAAGCCGGCGCTGTTCTGTAGGAAGAGGACGGCCGTGTTGTGCACAGCCTTGTAGTACATCTCCTCCCTGCAAGGGAAGAGCACAGGCATCAGCACCTCCCCTGGCCCCTGCCCAAAGCCATCGACACCTGCTCCTCCTCTTCCCGCCTGGCTAGGACATGTATTTGTCCCGTTCTTTCTCTCATTACTCTGAGAAGAAAGGCGCAGTGCAGCCTCGGGCAGTTCTGAGTACAAGCAGAGGCTCCTGAGCTTCAGAGCGAAGAAACACTCATGCTGCAGAGCCCCATCGCTCCCTACCGATACACGCATGTGTTGGAATCTTGCCGTCCCTGCAGAAGGGACTCAGCACAGTGAGGCATCAGTCCTAAGCAGGTAAGAACTTCAGTGTTCAGGCACCTGTTGCTTAAACAGGTTGCTGCTCATACTTGTTGCTTCAGCAGCAGAGCAGAGGCCAGCCTGCCCCACTGGGGACCAAGCCCCAACTGCCCCTTGCCTCTGCTCCCCCAGGGACATCCAGCTGCTGCAGCAAAAGCAGCTACTGGGCCTGAGGGCTGGCAGAGGCATGGATCAGTGCCACAGGTGTGACCTGTTCCAGCTGGACTCATGCCCAAGGCATACACCTCTCACAAGCTAAAGTTAGCAGTCATTAAACAGACGTTGAATTCACCATGCTGTCTGCCCATCCTAAACACCCAGAGTGATGCGCTTGTCCTTGCCTGCTCCCTGCTTCCCACTGATTTCAGCTTGGGAGAGGATATTTCTGTCACACAGCTTCAGAGCCATGTTCCCAAAGGATCTGAGAACAAAGCCTACTTTTTGCAGACGTGCTGGGACCCGCTGCGGTACTCGTGATCGAAGGCCGGCAGGATGAGCTGGTGTCGCTTGAACTTGCTCTGCTCCATGCGCGTCAGGGCTGGCGTGGGGGGGTCCCGCCACTCAGGGATGAAGACAATGAAGGAGAGCGGCTCGCTGGAGCTCTCCAGCAGTTTCTAGTGCAAGAAGAAAAGGAACAATCTCAGCACTGACTGAGCAATGACGTGTTTAATGAGTCCTAGAGAAAGGAAATTCTTCTGCTTCAAGAGCAGTGCCCAGCTGTCACTGTCTTCTGTCCCTGCCCTCAGGGAGCTGGAGTATGGGGAGAAGAGGATGGACAACACAGCTCCATCCCAAACAACCCCACTGGAGAGCAGACATACCTCAAAGTGAGAGACCATGGCATCCATCAGCTCCTCACAGAACGGAGGATTTGCCTCAAAAGAGCCACTTATAGGGAAGAAATCCAGGCACGGGCTGGAGAAAGAGGCAAAGATCCCCATCAGCTCATCCTGAGTCATTTCATGGGCATGCACCCACACCCACACAGAGCAAGGGAATGTAATACTCACCCCCTGGATCCAAAATACCCGTCTGTGTCCAAGAAGGCTGAACAGTACTGTTTAAAATAGCAATTCAGGGGCGAGGCAAAGCATTCAAAACTCACTCCAAAGAGCTTGTGGAGGGCTTCAAAGATGTGCACGGGCAGTGCCCCTTGCAGACCAGTCCCTTCATACAGCCCCACACCGAACATCATCTGAGGAGAGCAAACCCTGGTGAGCCGTGCCTGCACTCGCTGTTCCTGCTGCTCCCTTCTCTGACCACGGACCCAGGGCCACATGTCCATGCACCCACTCCTCTAGGTACGCAGGGCCCCCTCGTCCTTTCTCAAATTCGTGTAGGTCCCTGCATGTACCCAAGAATGCTCTTTAGAGATTTTATCCAACTTTGACCCCACAAAACCATCATTTTTCTCTTGTACACAAGTGACCCTTCAGCTGCCCCTCAAAGTCAAGAGCTACTGAAGGTTTCCTTCACAAAAATCTTAACCCACACCGTTTCATGTCAAGACCACAACTACTCCCCAGTCCACAGTTCTACCTCAGCACAGCATGAGCAGACTACAGACCCAGTTTAAACCCCGTGATGCTCCAGGCTCCCAAAGCTGTGACCCTTTCCCAGAGCAACGACAAGTTCCCAGGGCTGCCAAGGCTTTCTGATGTACAGCTGTGGTGAGACCATACCTGATATCGACGGAGAAGGCACCAAACCCTGGGCAGGAACTTTTCAAAGCCCGAGTCGTCGATGCAGCTGTACCGATAGAGAAGCCACTGGAAGAGAAAGCCCAGCCACTGAAGACACCACGAACAGCCAAGCTACGGTGATATATGCACATTGTGACAGGGAGAGGGAGACTGAGGAGCAGGTGGCCTCTGCATGGAGTTGTCAGCACATCTGCTGTCACTAAGAAGAAACAAGTGAACCACCACAGCAGCATGTGTCTCTCAGCAAGGGCTGCCTTGGTTTGAGTACAATGTTCTGGCAGAACAACACTTATTCAGAGCACACACCCAACACCTGGGAAATACTCCCAGCAGAGCTAAGGTGAGAGCAGCTGTCCTCAAGGCCGTGGCAGTGTCTGACAGCCCTGCAGGGTCGGTTGGCCAGCCTCTGCCCAGCCCTTACCAGCTTGCTGAAGTAGTTGCGGCTCACTTTGACCATCTCCCCCTTGTACCGCACACACGCCACGTTGTTCTCCATGTGCATCTCCACGCTGGGGAGCGGCGGGGAGGGGATGGCCAGTCTCACGGGGTAGCAGTACACCAGCCTGTCCTGGACCTCAGGAGCTTCCACCTCAGCTATGCAGAATGAACAGAAAGGCAGCCTGTGAGAAGCCAAGGGTATTTGGAACCAACCTTCAGTCCACCTCAAAAGACACAGCAAACTAAATAGGGCCGAAGAGCGGGGTGGTCCTCCCAAAAAACCACCATGGTGGTCCCTCACAGATTTCGAAGGCAGCTACCTAGGTTCAAAGCTGACTCCCCTAATTAATTCCGTCTTCCACTGCCAGAGCATAGAGAGAACCCACTTGAAAGAATTTCTCCACCTCTAACCCAGCAGAACTGCAGACAGCACACAGGCCCAGCATTCTGAGGCATGTTCCAAACACACAAAACACTCTTTTTGTTGCTACTGTTTCTTATTTCAATTTGCCCCAAACTCATCCAAAGCACAATAAAAATTCACAGGGTGACAAATGCAGGAGGCAAAGGAATCTCCCTGCACCTTGTGGTTATCCACTGCCTCAGCTTAAGGGAGAACGCACAGATCAGCTGGAAGAAATCTCTGACTTAGTGGGGTTGGAAGACAAGCATCACAAACAATGGCAAAAGGCAGACATTGGGACCTGAAGGGAGCCTGAGGAGAGCCAGGACCAAAAGGGAAAAGGACTACAGACAGTGGTAATGAAAGGAGCAGATCCCATGGAGGAAGGAAAAGCTGACTAGAGGCAGATGTACAGATGTGTATGGAAGAAAGAACAGAGAAAAGATCAAGGACACAAACTCTGCCAAGAAAGGGTGCACAGTGACAAGTTGGGGAGGCAGAGAGGGGCAGATAGCTGCTCAAAACACAATAAATGTGGCAAATAAGAATAAAGGGAGAACACTCAGCATTACCAAGGGGGTGTCAGCTGTTCCCAGGAATTCATGAAGAAGCAGAGCAGAAAAGCATGGTCCAGTGAAATGAACAAATGCCCTGCTCAGTGTGACCTGCTCCTAACAAGCTCCTTCATCCTGGCAAATCACGTATTTATAGTATCTGGTGTTACAGCTGGTCATAGAACCTGATGGAAGACAGTCTGTCACTGCACAGACACTGTGACTGAAAGCTGAGGCCTGTGCTGGACTGGCTGTTTCTTACTTTGAAACACAGACTTTCTGACTTTTGGAGAGAGAGCCGCCCTCCCAACAGGTAACACTCTCTGAATAGGGACAGGCCAGACCACGGGGCCTTAAACTGCAGTGCTGTAGCTCCACAGCTCTTCAAAGCTGGCTGCGTACCAGAGATATTGTTCTCTTTGAGTATGGCAAGATGCTTCTCCCGGATGCGCTTGACGTATTCCAGGGATATGTAGTAAATTTTACTGCAGATGCCTTCGACAGAGTCCTTGGCTGCAGCAGACACATGGGGCCCACACTGTTTGCGTAAGTGCTCCAGGCGGTCCTGTGGAAACAGAGAACCAGAGTCTCTCACATGGCCACCACTGGCTCTCCAGGGGTCTTCAGCGTCTCCAGGCTGCTCTCCCATGGCACACAGCGAGGGCAGGCAATGGCAGCCATCTCCAGAAGGACCTGCACCTCTCCCCACATGGCCCCTCCCCAGCTCCCTGTGCCCAGCCACACATCAGTGGTACACTGACCATGTAGTCCTCCTTGGAGGCAGAATGGTCCCGTCGCAGCCAGCTGAAGGTGTCCTCCACATTCCACTTCACCACCTTCCTGCTGTCTGGGGAAGCACTCCTGCAAAAAACAGAGGCAAAAATTTAACTCACAGCTGCATAGCAAGATATTCCACCCCCCTCCAAAGTTTTCTATCAGTGGGGAATATGGACACTAACACTTCCTCAAGGCCCATCCCTGTCACTCCCCTCCAGTTTGCTGGAAAGGCCTTCCAGATATTTGCACGACTGCAGACTGCAATGCTCTCTCCAAAACTTGGTGGAGCTGGCTGCTGTCCTCTCTGCAACAGGAGAGCCCCAAAAAGCCTTTATTTGTCATGGCAGTGGTCCATTTCGATATTGCCTCTAATTTTCAAGTACTGCTAGGGGCTTCTGACTCTGAGAAAACTACCCTTTAGTAGTTTTAGTAATCACTAGTAATTGTTTACAAGCTTTTCCTTTTCCCCACAAGGTTCTCCCCCACTATCTTCCTCAGTTCTGTCTCCAGTGGCAGAACTGGTCAGAAAAACCCTACCTCGTATACAAAATGCCACTCTAAGCTTGTTGCTCTGCAACAGCAGCGAGTGCCCAAGCATTCCTGATTTTATCTCAGGGATAACAGAAGACATTCTGAACCCAGTACTTCATTGTCTCCACACACATTCAGATCCCCAGTATTACATTTTACAGTAACGTCACTATCAAAAAATGGCTCCAGCACTACTGTTTTCGTTCTGTATGTTCCTGATCTTGCTTTTCCTCAATAACATTATGACCAGTGCTGGATAAAGCAGGATGAGAAGCCCCTACAGTCCTTTTCTGAACGTGACAGCACTGCGAGAAGAGCTCCCACCTGGATTCAATCAGTCGTTTCGCAGCCTCAGCATACTTGAAGAGCAGCCTCTTGGCTTCCTCCCGGAACTTAATCCTGGATAACCTGAGGTAAGTTAAATTCATATGCATGAGTCTCACAAAAGCATGGAAGCCGGGTTCAGTTCCCCAGCTTTCCTTCGTCGGTATCCAACCACTTCATTAGCCAAACGGAAGCACCGCAGCAGAACTGCAGCAGGTAAATCACCAGATCAGACCCAGACCCAGACCCAGACCCAGACCCATTCCAACAAGGTGCTGTCTGTGAACAATACCTGATGGGAATGTCATTCATGATCTCTCTGAACATGGAAGGAGACACTACTGGCTCGCAGTCACTCGGTAAAAGAGGATCTGTCCCTTTATCAACCACTTTCCTCTCCAGCATCCAGCGATTAAATGACTCCCTTGGGGGGTCAATCCCTGGAGATGCACAGAAGGGTCTAATCAATACAATACAGAAATGCCCAGTAGCTCTGATAAGGATCATGACACAAAGTTTTGCCTAATCAATTAACCAACAATGTCACAAAGTATAACCATCATGAAAAGGTTATATATATATATATAGACAGGGACTAGACAGGCATGAAACAAAAGGCACACTACAATACAACAGCACTGCAGAACTGAGAAGGAAATCAAAGGAACCCAACAGAAACTCACCCTCTCGCTGCTGGCAGAGCTCACGGTAATGCTGCCGCAGCTTGAGAATGAGCTGGGAACGGAGCAGCTCCACCTCAGGGTGTGGAGAAAGCACTTCTGATGGTGCCCTCTGCTTAATCACAGCATTTGTCTGAATATCCAGGTCCCAGTATACTCTGTGGCAGAAGCAAATGTCATCAGGATAACCAGATCATTGGCTAATTATCAAATGTTACGTTTAAAGAAGCTTCCTTGGGCTGTTTCATGAGACAGGAAACCAAACTATCAAGACTCCTGGCAATGATTTATCCCTCAGGTTTCTCGAAGATATCTGGAAACCCGTGTGTTTCAAACACTTCATTAAGAAGGGAACAGAAGACAAATGGAGACAACTTACTCAGTTGGTCGTAGAAGAGCTGCCTGCTGTTTGTCTTCAGGTGAAACACACCATGCCTTCAAAACAGAGGTTCCTGGAATACTGGGAGAGCTGGGAACTGGCTGAGCAGCTGGATTCCCTGGGACATCAACCTGTGTGTGTGAAGGATGAATTACTGCACCAGAGAGACAGGTAAAGGAGAAGCAGCCCAGTGAACCGAACACCCACCAGAACACCAGGTGGGAGACCCCCATGAGCTCTACAGCCTTGGTTTCAGGCTGCACAGGTTTGCTTCACAGCACCACACCTACCTTGGGCTTCTTGACACTGTTGCCACTTGGTGGAACCTCCTCCGAGAACCTCCTCTTCCTCTGCTTGCTCTCCACAGAAGCATCTGCCACCCCACCTTCCAGTGGCATTGGAGCCGCGTTCAGTCCCAGAGGGTCTGACTATGAGAGTCCAAACAACAACAGCACACGTCAAGCTCACCCACTGCCACGTCCCATTGCACTGCTCCCAACCCCCATGCGGATGGAAACAAGGACACAACTAGTCACACCTGCACAAAACTGAAAGATTCTCTTCTAGATATCTGTATGCTTTTTTAAAATACTTTAATGAGAAAAACTCATCACAAATCCCCCACGCTAACTGTTCTTTGAGCTGTGCATGACTCCTGGAACAGCATCACCTGACAGGCACCTGACAGAAGAACACTTCCCCAGAATCATGCCAGACAATGGACTGAGCAAGGAGCTCTGAAGGCACAAAGACCCTCCCACACCTGCAATGTGAGGCTCACAGACCATGAACACCCCAGTCCTGTCACAGCTACCCCGAGGTGAGCGAGCACTTACTATGACATCGTGCTGTCCCAGCACAGGCATTTCCCACAGAGACTGGTTCGTGAAGCGGTTGAAGTAGTATGGGCGGTTTTCCCGCTTGCTCCAGCACTTCTCCCAGCCAGCCTGCACCAGCTCATCTGAGAGGACAGTGAAAGTCAGGAGAGGAGCATCCTGCACAACAGACCTGCCCAGAACTGTCACAGAACACTCCGAAACACACATCACTCCCAGCCTCCCCTGGCAGCCTTGCTTCACCCCCTCCCCAATGCCAGGGCCCTGCAGAATTCCCAAAGGCAAAGTTGGTACCTGGCAGGTCCTGTACCAGGCGCATGGGTTTGGGGGAGCTGGGCTGGTTCTGGTTGGAGGTGCCAGGTGAGTGACTCATGAGAGACGCTTCCTCCGCAGGGCTTCTGTGATTCTCATTGGCCATTTCTCAGCAACCACTCTAGAAAAAACAGAGTAATACCCAGTGTTACAGCAGGAAAGGTCCCAAATCTGCTTGGCATACTCACGTGTAGCAATACAAGTTCATTCTAACAAATACTATAATAAACCAGGCTTGAACCAGTATACACAAACAGCACCTCACCCCTGAAAAACATCCGTTATCCAGGACATAACTAGCTATGAGGAATTCTCAATGTTAAATGGGGTTAGCCAGGGTGTTCTTCAGGCCAGCATTCAAAATACTCCCTTTTCAGCTAGATCTCTCCAAAGAGTGAAGCATCAGACTGTAAAAAATAGCATACGCTCCTCTGTGATTATGTGCCACCTTCTGCCACACCAATACCACTGGCCAGGTCTGATCTGTTATCCTCAGAGACAGTTTAAATCAACTCACAAACACATAACTGCATGTCATTCCAATAAAAGGCTTTAATTAAAAAAAAAATCTGCTGTGTAAAATAGCCCTGGAGGTTCACTAACAACTTCTGTGGTTCAGAAAACCACAAGCTGGGAGTCAGGAGCTCCCAAATTATTACCCTCTGCATGTCCCAGGCTGACATGTCCTAGTCCTAGTCCTAGTCCCACAGGCAGGGCCTCAGCCAGCTGTTTTGGCCCTTGCTGCTTTTTCATCTGCATAACAACAGTTATGCAAAAGAAGGTCTGTTGGAACAATAAAGCTCCTCTTAATCATAATTTAATGTTGCCAGCTGGAGAGAAACAGCCAGGCTTTTCCTCTCTTAGTCACCACTCTTCCCCTGGGGAAGTTTCTGAAACAGCGCCGCAGATTGCTCTTCTCTGGCAGCCCAAAACACATTGGCAATGAACTGGGGGGAAACAAGGCATTTTACATAATTCCCAGCTACCTCAGACACTTCATTCTATTCAGATTTTGGAGACACCTGACAGCACATCAGCGCAGTCAGGGCAGCAGCAGCACAATGCTGTGCATAGTGTGCTCTCACCTGAGCAGCACAGTATCTGGCAGCAGGAGCCTCATACAGGAGCTCTTCAATAAAAACTCTGGATTTTTTTGGGGCTAAGTGACTCAGATTTGAAGCCTTTGCTGCCCTTCCTGTGCATAAAGGCCAGTGGCTATTTCAGCAGAACAGAACGGCAGGAGCAAACAGTGGAGCAAGTGGGCAGTAGCTCAGCTGCCAACAGCACTGTCCGAGATCAGCATTGAGGAACTCGACTCTTTCAGCCCCTCGGAAGATGTTTCCATCCTTCCAGGCAGGGTACACAAGGGAAAGTGTGTAACACTGTGGACACCTGGAGTTTGGGTGTCTGCTCCAGAGCAAGCAGGTAATGCCCCGTGCCTGCTGCAGGGCACAGGACACAACTGGGGACCTTTAGCGGCCTCAGCAGTGAGCATTGTGCAATCTCACACTCCCTCCTGAACTCCAACCCCACCATGTCCTTACAGTTACTTCACAAAAGTGACAAGGTGAGCTGGGCCAGCAGCAGCAGCTTAGGCTCTTATCAGCCTGTGGGTACAGGGACCGAGGAGACAGCTGGCCTTTGAGGCAGGAGAGCGGGGAACCTCTGAGGGATATTTAGTCCCTCCTCCTCAAACTAAATCTATACTTGCACATGCAGCTGCTGCTGTGTCCTGCACATTACACAGAGCACATGCTGGAGTGAATTGGTGTGTACTGGGGGTACCAGAGCTCCTGAAGTGATGTATGTCAGGATTCACAGCGCCGGGCACAGAGCCCTGGCCAGCTTGGATGGCACATGCCAGCTCCTGTGACCTGCCAGTGTTTTTCACCACCCATCGCTCAAAAGAGCTGTCAAATAGAGTCACTGGCTCTGCCTCCTCCCATTTACAGATAAACTGGAAAGGTAAAAGTAGCCAAGAAGCTTTATCACTTGATCAGTGTTAACAAGTATTAAATCCAAGTATACTTAAGGTCTGGGAAAACGAAACAGCCAAACTAAAAGGAATCCTGGCAGAAGCCACTCTACTTTTATGTAACTACACTGGGACTTAGACAGTGACAGGGATCCAGAGGAAGCATTTTATGGTGATTACGGTATGTTTTTATACACCATGGCAATGCATACAGCGCTTCACAAACACGGTACAATGCTGTCCCTGCCCAGAGAGCTTACAACCTAGAGCAGCAGCACAACCAGAGACCACAGCGAGGGGTAAGGAGACACAGAGTAAAGAAGTACAGCAAACAGGACCGGTATTTGTTTCCATTTCACTGAGGTAGAATTTTGTACAAGACAACAGCAAATGCAGACAAAGGAGATCAGCGACAGCCCCCCGGGACAACTCCGCGGTTCTCCCCCATCCCAGAACCACGGCTGTTCCAGGAGGCTGGGAGCCAGGCCACCGCCTCCCCCATCGGTACCCATCCCCTTCCCGAGCGCCGGCCAGCGGGCCCGGAGCTGAGCAGCGTAGCGCTCCCGGGGCACCACGGGCACTGGGGACCGGGACACCGTGTCTGCGCGGGGAAGCGGCCGGCAACCTCCTGGGGCTGCCCCGCCGGCGGCGAAGACGGCACGGAGCTCCTCGGCGCGGCGGGCCGGGGCCGGCGGGCT
>WAAG01074549.1:253593-290391 GCA_013390105.1 Tichodroma muraria
CCCGCCCCCGCCGCCTCCTCCTGCACGGCGGGCCGCGGCCACGCGGTCGCGCCGCTTACCTGGGCGTGAGGCCAGGGGCTGCAGGCACCGGGCACCGCTGCGTCCGCCACTGCCGCCGCCCCACCTCCGCCTCGCCTGCCCCGCCGCCGCCATCTTGCGCCGGGGCCGCGGGTGTAGAGCGCATGCGCGAAGCAGAGCCCGCGCTTGGGGGAATTACTTGGTGCATGCGCAAAGGCTGCGTGATTACCCCGCCCATCCGGCGCCATCTTTGTGGCGGGCACCGCCCCGCGGTGGGTGCGGAGCGGTCGCGGTCCCGCCCGCGCTGTCGCGGAGCCACTTAGTGCGGACCGGCCCCGCCCTCTCACCCGCCGCGGGCGGTTCCCGGTACTGACAGGGTGCGGCTGCAGCGGTCGCCACCAAAGGGCTTTTGAAGAGCGGCGGCGCCGGGGCGGGGCGGCGGCTGGGCCGGGAGGGGCTGCATTGATGTGCGGGCGCGGGGCTTCCGCCGCCCGCCGGGCACAGCGGTTGCTCCTGCTGCGCTTCAGCCCGGGCCGGCGCTGGCAGCCACTGCCTGTCCCGGCGGTCCCTCGGGCGCAGCGCTGACACGTTCCTCCCCACGCTATTGCCGTGGCCATTCCCTGGCCGGCGGGTCCCGGTGCCAGGCGGCGGGCGCTTGCCGTGAGGGACGCGGTGCAGCGCAGGGCACAGCCCGGTGGTCGCTGGGGTCGCTCCCTTGCCCCGCGGCTGCTGCTGCACAGCGTATGCTGGAGGATGACACGAGACGTGGAAGGAGGACACGGCTGTTACTGGGGGGTCCCTGGGGGCCGCAGGACCCCCTCGCAGCCGGCGGAGCTTCTGCCGCATCCCCTAGCAGATAATTTGTCCTGCCTTGGCACCACCTCCCTGGTCAGCCGATGGCCGGTGCTGGCCCACGACCCCCGGTGAAGACGAGATGGGAAAACCGCGGGGCCTCTCCTGCCCTTTTCCTCTGGGATATCCCCGCGGCCCAGCTTTCCAAGGGGTTTCCCATCTCCCGGAGTCCTGCCCTCTGCTCCGTGAGCACCGGGGTCAGTTTAATGAGTTAACGCTGGCGCAGCAGTTCTGGAGGGCTAAGTGCTGTGTAAGCACTGAGGCTCCCGTTTTGGGCTTCCAGAAGCCCGACTCTGCTGCCAGAGCACCGATAACCGCCCGGGGCACAAAGGGCCGGCTCAGACCGACCCCTGAGGGCAGAGGGGACTTTGTGAAGGGACAGTGAAACTCCAGCCTTGGAACGAGGCAGCTCAAGTGGCCGAGGGGGTGGTGAGGGCAGAGGCAGACTCTTGGCATG
The DNA here is from genome assembly GCA_013390105.1 of Tichodroma muraria. Taxonomy (NCBI): domain Eukaryota; kingdom Metazoa; phylum Chordata; class Aves; order Passeriformes; family Sittidae; genus Tichodroma; species Tichodroma muraria. The sequence goes on from WAAG01074549.1 coordinate 254,921, forward strand.
GCTCGGCAATGCAGGATTTTCAGGAAGGAGCCCCAGACTGAGGAGCTGCCCATCTTTCCCTTGACAGGAGCAGGACGGCGTCGGGGGCACTCATGGGGACACTCCAGCAGTGCTCATCTCAGCGCTGCGGCCCTGGAGCCAGCCATGCTGTCGCTAACACACGGGGCAAGGCCATGCAGAGGCATGTCCTGCGGAGCCAGTGCTGCCTGGCTTGGGGTCGGGGCAGAGCCTGTGGGAGCATTCCTGAGGGCCCACGGTCTCGGCAGCTTCTCTGCTCAGGTTCATGTTACAGATGTGCATGAACCAGCCCCCAGCAGCACCCCCGGCCCGGGGCCGCAGAGTCTGCACTGAGGCTGGGATAGCTCAGCACTGGCAGAAGCTTCATAACACAAATTAGGAGTCCCCAACACTCCAGTCCCTCCTGGACACTGTTTGCACGTGTGCCCCTCGCATAGGGGGTGCTGGAGAGATCCACGGCCGTGGCTGTGCGTGTAGGACACAGGGAGCGGTGTTTTCGGGGGGAGGAGGGCTTCGTGTCCAGCCTGGAGCTGGGGTGGCCAGGCGAGCCGCTGTCTGTGCCGGTGCTGGCAGCCAGCCGGGCTCGGCGGGACACAGACCTGCATCCTCCCCGTCCATCCGTCCCGCTGTCTCCTCCCAGCTGTGAGCCCGCAAGGAGTGGCAGCTGGGGGCTATATAAAGGCAGGGAAACTTCAGCCAGCTCAAAAGAAAGTCTTTTGGAGCTAGTGGTGTTCTCCTTCCCTCCTGCCTTCACGTGATTCAGCTTCCCCACGCCGGGAGCCGAGGACAAGGTTCGCTGTAAGTACCCGAACTGAGCCGGCATTGTGTGGGAGAACCCCACAGCCTCTGGGCACGACTGTGGCCCCGGGGAAGGGGAGCCCTCATCCTCTCCCTTCATAGAAGTAGAGGAAAACGCTGTGGAGGAGCCCCGTCCCATTCCACAGCCCCGGGGAAGGGTGTCCCCCATCCTCTCCCTTCAGAAAACTGGGGGAAGCTGTGGGGGGGCCCCGTCCCATTCCACAGCCTCGCACGGAGCTCTGCCTGTTGCTGCGGGATGGACAGGCTCCAGCTCCCGTCTCAAACCAGCCTGGGGGCAGGCGGCACATCTCGGGGGGGCTGTGAGGGTTGTGGGACGGCCCCACGGGTGAGGACTCGCTCCTCTGCGAAGTGCTGGGGCTCCCCGCTGCAGCAGCACGCACGGGGCTGGCGCCTGTCCCTGCGGTTTGGGGAGCGGGGTGTGTTTGGGGCGGAGGGAGTGCTGGAGTGGGTGTTCCCAGATGTGGGACCCTCGGGCTCCACAGGACCACTGCTGGGGCTTGTGCACAGCACCTCGGGGTGGGGGCTGTGCCCCTCATGGGCTGCTGGTCCAGAGGTTTCGGGCAAAGGCAACTTGGGCAGCACTGGGGGATTTCAGGGGAAACAGTGGAGCCGTGAGGTGTTCCTTGGAGCTATCCCCCGCCCCGGGCAGGTTGGACAGCAGCTACTTCCCTTCCAGTGTGTTCCCCGGGCCTGTCCATGCTGACACCCGTGCACGTCCCCAGGCCAGTCGGTGCTGACCCTGCTCTCTGCCTCCAGGTGTGAGATGGCTGCCGGCAGCTGCCTCCTTCTCCTCCTTCTGCCGTCGCTGGTCACAGCCTCGCACAGCCCTCCTGGCTGTAAGATCCGGATTACTTCCAAGGGGCTGGACCTGGGTAAGGGGCCGGCCAGGATCTCACAGTCTGGGAAGGAGGGACGTTGGGCACCCTCCTGGGGTCTGTGCTTGTACAGGGCTCTGCCTGCATTGCTCCACCGTGGGGCAGCTGGGGAGGAGTGGGGGCTGTCAGGGGTGATGCTGCCGGGAGGGCAAGTCCCAGCCCAGCCTCGTTTTTCCCTGCAGTGAAGCAGGAGGGGCTGCGCTTTGTGGAGCAGGAGCTGCAGAACATCACGGTGTCGGACCTGCATGGGAATGAGGGGCAGTTCCAGTACAACATCAGCCAGTGAGTGCTGCCTGCTGCCCACAGCTTCCCATGCCCATCTGTCTGTCTAACCGCCCCTGTCACCTCCCTGCAGGGTCAAGGTGACAGACCTGCAGCTGGCCTTTTCAGACCTGAACTTCCAGCCCCAGCAGCACCTTGTCTTCAACATCAACAATGCTTCCATAAGCCTACGCTTCCGCAGGCAGCTGCTCTACTGGTTCTTGTGAGCTGCCTCCCCTTCCTGCTGCTCTGGGTGCTAGCCCACCCCACAGCTGTGCTTGCTGGGTGCCACAGGTACCTTGCTGTCCTGCAGCTGGCAGGAGCCGTGTACTCCTCTCATCTGCTTTCCTGGCTTCCAGCTACGACATCGGGTCCATCAATGCCTCTGCGGATGGTGTCCATATCTACACAGTGCTGCAGTTGGCCAAGGATGAAGCTGGGCGCCTCAAGATCTCCAATATGACCTGCAACGCCTCCATAGCCAGAATGCATGCTGGCTTCTCTGGCACACTCAGGTATACCTGACCCCTCTGCCTGTGCCTGGCTCCCTGACCCCCTTCTCACACCCTCAGTGCTTCCTCAGCCCAGCTATGTGCTGGAATGGGCACAACTGCAGGGAGAACAGGCAGTGCAGAACCATTCTTGTGTCCTTCAGGAAGGTCTATGAGTTCCTGAGCACCTTCATCGTCACAGGGATGCGCTTCCTCCTCAGCCAGCAGGTACAGCTGAGCACAGAGGAGAGGGGCTGTGGGATGTTAGGGCTTGGCCCTTGGTGTGTGGAAGAGGGCAGAGTTGTATCCCGCCCATCTGCTGGGTCTTGTCCTGCCTCTGCAACTCCTCCTCCAGTCCTGAGAGTGATTCCCCTCAGCCTGGCTCCTTGCCTTGCAGATCTGCCCATCCCTGGAGCATGCCAGCCTGGTGCTGCTGAACTCTTTGCTGGACACAGTGCCTGGTGTGTGTTGCCCTGGGAAAGGGACTGGATCCCATTCAGTGTAGGGCAGACAGGGCTGGGCATCAGGCTGCCAGGCAGCTCCAGGCTAAGTCACACCAGCACATCTTCCCTGGCAGTGAGGAACTACGTGGATGAGCATATCGGGATTGACTACTCCCTCCTACGGGATCCGTCCATCTCCACTGACACCCTTGACCTTGACTTCAAGGTGAACACTGGGTCCTGCCTTGCTGGTACTTCCCCATCCCTGTGGAAAGGCTGTGCCAGCAGGCATGTTAGGCTCCATGGAGCAGGTGAGGTGGACTGCCTCGTGGCTGTGGGAACCTCTCCTGCTCTTGGTCCAGGGCATGTTCTTCCCCCGGGTGAGAGAGGACCAGGAGCTGGAGAACCACGCGGTGGAGCCGGTGATCAAGGAGACTGAACGCATGGTTTATGTTGCCTTCTCTGAGTACTTCTTCGACTCAGCCATGCACTCGTACTTCCAGGCAGGAGTGCTGACCATAGAGCTCCAGGGGGAGAAGGTAAGGAGCACCAGGCACTCAGACTCTGTGCAGGCAGGAGGGAGGGGTGGGCTGTGTCACTGAGCAAAGGAGGTGCCATCCAGGGAGCAGCTTTGCTGGGACCTGCAGCAGTGGCTTGCTCCCCCTCCAGTGGTTTGTGCTCTCCACAGGTGCCCAAGGACCTGGAGGTTTTGCTGAGAGCCACATTCTTTGGGACCATCTTCATGCTGGTAAGGAGCTCCCAGACAGGGTGGAAGGCACAGCAGAGCCCCAGGGCAGAGCACTGCCCTGCCCTGCTCCCAGCCTCCAGCTCACCTGCCTTCCCCAGAGCCCTTCTGTGGATGCTCCGCTGCGGCTCGTGCTGCAGGTTTCTGCTCCTCCCCGCTGCATCATCAAACCCTCAGGGACTTCAGTCTCTGTCTCTGCTTTCCTGAACATCTCACTGGTGCCCCCGGACCGCCCACCTGTCCAGCTCTCCAGCATGGCCATGGTGAGGGAGGGGCTGGGGCTCCTTGTGCAGTCACCCCAGTGTGTACAGTGTCCCCTATCCTGTGTTATAAGTCACTGGTGTCATTGAGGGACACTGGACCTGTTGGTTGAGCTGGCCTGGTTGTCCTCTGCCTTCTGTGAGTCAGACCCCTCTCTCCCCAGGAAACCAAGCTGAGTGCCAAGGTGTTTCTGCAAGGCAAGGCACTGCGTGTGCAGCTGGACCTACGACGGTACGGCTGGGGTCCCATGGGGGCATGGGGAGAGTCCCCTCCACACCCTTACTCACACCTGCTTCCTTCTGTCCAGGTTTCGCATCTATTCCAAGCAGTCAGCGCTGGAGTCGCTCGCGGTGAGAGCATGGTGATGTGATGGCCTGGGAGCCCTTACACCCAGCCACAGCGCGGGGTGGGCTGGGGAGAGGCTGTCCATTCAGCATCCCCATGTACAGCCCTCCCTGCCCTGTCTGGGAGCTCTGCTACTACACTGACCCTAGCTCTTCTCCCACAGCTGTTCTCACTGCAGGCCCCACTGAAGACCCTGTTGCAGCTGACCATCATGCCCATCATTAACGGTAGGCATCACTGCTCCCACACAACTGGGAGTGTAGGCAGGGGCATAGCAGAGCTCAGCCTATTCTCCCTCTCTGCAGAGAGGACAAAGAAGGGGGTGCAGATCCCACTGCCCGAAGGCATGGACTTCACCAGGGAGGTGGTCACCAATCACGCGGTATGTGGTGAGATGGGACAGCCTATGCCTCCATGTCCTGCTGGGAAGGGCATTTTCACCTCCAGCCTTGCACTGACCCTCTTCCCTCTGCAGGGATTCCTCACAGTGGGAGCTGATCTCCACTTCTCCAAGGGGCTGCAGGAGGTGATTGAGAAATACCGCCCAGTGCCAACTGCCGCTGCCTACTCCAGCTCCCAGCCCACAGAGCCCAGCCTGGATCCCAGCTCACTCTAGCTCTCCTCCCTGGACCAAGGGCAGATCCTGGGCTGGACCCATAGACTGTAGGTAGGAAGCAGCTTCCCTGGTACCACCAGCACATTGTTAGGGCATCCAGGCTGTGGTGGGGCGCAGCAAGGTGGAGAGGATGCTCTGAGAACCCCTGCTGCACCCCTGCTCATTACACTAATAAACCACCTGACTCCAACCACATGGCCTCATTGCTTGGAGGACATGTCCATGCTGGTGTACATGGTGGGGAGACAGAAGGCAGCTGATGCTGCTGCCCAGGCTTGGATCCCTGGGAGCAGACAAAGCTTAGTGCAGTGCCAGAGGGCTCAGTGACTGCTGCCACCGCTTAGGGGAGTCACTCATTTCCAGGATGCAGGAACCCCTGCAGAGAGAGCACAGCTCACAGAATCCAGGCTTCCCTGGCACAGGACGTTGGCACTCAGTGGTGCTCCTCAGAGAGCAGAGGGAAGCGAAGCAGGCGCTGGCACAAAGGTGCGAGGAGGAGCAGAACCACCTTGGTCAGAGTTTATTGCGAGTTCCTGAAGCACTGTGTGCCCTGGCAGTGGGACTGTTGTGGTAGTGGTGGTAAGTCTCCTTCAGTGAGAGCAGAGGTGGTGGGAACCAAGGTAGAGGTGAGCAGGACCCAGCCGCCCCCCGCTGCTGCTCCTCATTGCCTGCCCAGGCCGTGTGCATGTGGGGCCAAGAAGTGCTGGGGACTGCTCCCTGCCTGGTAGGGAAGCAGCTGCAGCCACAGACAGGCAGAAGGCAAAACAGGAAGCCACAAAGGAGAAGGTGGCTGCAGCAGGTGCACAACACCTCTCTCACAAGGACAGAGTACCCCAGCCCATGCCCTCCACCCATGGCAGGGAGCCCTGTCCAGCTGGGGAAGAAGGCTGCAGGCATGTCGGGTCCGTGGTGTAGCCGAGCAGCAGCGAGGACAGGCTGTGCAAGGTGCTGGTGGTGAGGGCAGGTGGGGTGGTGAGAGCAGCTGGAGCACTGGGCGCTACCTCTGCAGCTCTTAGTAAGGCTGGTTCTTAATGAAGCGGCAGAACATGGTGAAGGCAGCAAGGGGCCGGTCTGTGGGCACCATGTGGCCAGCTCCCTGTAGGAAAGGGGCACTGGTTGTCAGGATGGCTAGGGTGTGCTGCCACAGCCCAGCCGAAACCACCCTGCCCTGACTGCAGCCTCGGCGTCCAGCACACCCACCCACAGCCCCATCCCTGGCCCCCAGAGCCCTCAGCCCTACCTTGACAGTGAGGAAAGCGATGTTGGTGAATTCCTTCACAAAGCCACCAATCTGGTTCTCACCGTTTTCAGTGTAGAGCCAGGGCCGGCGAGCCACCTGCACCTGGGAGTAGCAGCAGTGCCTTCAGCACCTGCGGATGGCCCTGCCCATGCTCCTGCTACAGCACGTAGCCTGGAGCCAGTGACTGGCCTGGCCTGGGCCCTGCCCATTTACCTTCTGGCACAGGGAATCCACAAACCACTCATCCCCAAGAAAGTTGCAAGCCATGTCAACGTCCCCATTGTACACCAGGATCCGGTATTTCTGTGTAGCAAACAGAGTGAGCTGTTGGCGAGGCAGCAGCCCCAGCCAGGTAGGAGGCTGAGCTGGCAGAAATACTCCCAGGGTCTGTGGGCTCCCCTGCACACACCGTGGCTCCAAGCAGCTTGAGGTACTGCTCATTCATCTGCATGTACAGGCGCTTGTAGCTGCGGTTCACGTCAAAGCTGTGGAGGAAGCATTGGCATCATACCTGCTCCTTCTCAGAGTAGTCCCTCCCTGCCCACAGCTTGCTCACCTGCACACCTGCCACTCTGGTGCCTCGGGGGAGATGTGCAGAGCCTTCCGCACCTCAGGGGAGTTCAGATACATGCTAGGGGCTGTGGAGTTGGTGCAGGGCGGGTCCATCCGGACCTTCTTTCGGGCTACTGGCATCCGGAACAGATTCTGGGAGAGTCGAGAAAGTCACTGTCACAGCAGCACCTGCTCCACGGAGCCGTTGCTTTCTGCCCCTCCAGTCCACAACAGCACAAAGAGAGAGGCCAAAGAGAGGTTGCTCACAGCCCAGCACCATGGGCACCTTGGCTCACCTGCCGCCAGGAGAACCTCAGTGGCATGCGGATGAAGGAGTTGCCTAGGTCATGTGTGATGAGATAATCACCCTCGTACCTGTAGCCAGAGTGAGTATGAGGACAGACTGAAAACCTTGGAAAACAAGGGCTAAGGGCTGTCCTGAGGGTAGTCCTCAGCATCAGCCACACACCACCCGTCCCAGAGGGGCCCCCTGTTGAGCCCACCATGCCCCTCTGCGCCAGTGCAACCAAAGCAAGCTGGTCCTATAGCACCATTTTCCCTAGGGCCACTCACCTCATGCTCCCTGGGACACCTCCATCACATGGGGCATAGAGGTTGTAGATATTGAGGCCAGACTCCTCTACAATCTGAATCATCTCCCCCATCTGCAAGGAACCGCAAGAAGGGTTTGGGACTCAGCAGGACCTTTGTGGAACTGTGGGCCCACTAAGAGCCAGGCACATGCTGCTTGGTACACATATAGGAGCTCTGGCTCCCCTCACCTTGAGTGTGCAGTTCAGGTTGGAGTTATCATGGAAGTTGCACTTCCCCTGGGAGCAGCAGAAGGCCTGCAGGTCTTTCCACAGCCTGCGGGCAGAGACCAGGACTACTTGGACCAGGCGGCAACACTGACATGACAGATGCCCTGCATGCCCTGCAGTTCTCTGTTCAAGGCACACAGCTTGGCCCTGTGCCCTCTTTACTCCACAAAAAAATGCACCCATGGGAGTTGCCGGGGATAAGGAGCCACAGCCCAGCTGCTGGCTCAGGGCAGGCTAGGTGCTGTCCTTGTCTCAAGATCACCGACCCAGACAGCCCCAGCCTCAGCTGTGCACCCATCCTGCTTGCACAGGGATGGCACATCCAGCATTCCCTCTGCTCTTACTCGGTCCCCAGCAGCCCGTGGTAATAGGCAAAGTAAACCAGGGAGTTGTCATTGATCTCATAAGATGAGAGGCCGTTTCCCACAGCGATTCCCTACGAGGCAAGAAGAAAACAACCCTGTTGTGTTCCAGCTCCCCGCGGGGCAGTCACAGCACAGCAGCCGCAGGCAGGAAGCAGATGTGGAACTGTTTACTCTGCGGAGGGAACAGGGAGGGTTGGGGGTGCCTGAGGACGCTCCCCCGGCAGCAGGGACAGACACGTCCACCAGCAGCTGCTGCCAGAACCCCAGGAAGAGATGAAAGGCTGCAAAGCCAGGCATGCCGTACATCCCGGCTGGTCCCACCCCAGCTATGCCAAGCCCTCTGCTCCCTGGCTGGGCAGAGCCAAGCTGCCCACCTTCAGGTTGAGGCTGGGGTCCTGCATCACCCACTCTGCCAGTGTGGGAATGTAGACCCCTCCATAGCTCTCCCCTGTGAGGAAGAGATCGTTCTTGGAGTATTCAGGGAAGAGCCGGAGGAAGTCCTTCAGTGCCAGGTAGTTGTTGTGAGCAACCTGCAGGAGAAGGTGGCATGGTCAGGCGGTGAGGCTGCACCCCATGCCCAGGAGGGGGCAGGCAGGGGAGCAGGTTTCTCCCTGCACCCCAGTCACTCGCCTCCGTGTCATTTGTCCCATACTTCTTGTCATCGGAGTATGAGAAGCCGACACCAGCGGGAGACTCCACGTAGAGGATGTTGGCAATCTGTGAGGATAGCAGAGGAGCCAGCAATCAGAGGAGACCCTCTGGTTCAGTGGGGCCAAGGGCTGCTGGCTCCGCCCATGGCAGCACCCACAGGAGCATGGCCCGCCCCAGGGCTGTGCTGGGGTGGCCACATTCCTGTGCTGCTCAACAGCAGACTCGAGAGGAGGGTGTGTTGGGTGGGAGGGGAGCAGCGGAAGGGTCGGCTCCATGGAGAGGGCAAGAGGAACTGGCTCAGGGCCATCCCATCTCGGAGCCACAAAGGGAAACAGTGCCTATGCCTGTACCTTGTTCCATGCGTACTCATTGTACTTCAGTGTGACCCCATCAGGCTGGATCTGAGGAAGAAGGTGGTGACTGATGGGCAAAGCAGAGCAGGACACAGAGGGATGGCTCGTGCCATGCAGCCAGTCATCCCCCGAGTCATCGAGCCACAGGATAGCAATGACTACTAACCAGGAAGGGGCCATGCTCCTTGAGGAAGCCCTCCATGGAGCTGCAGCCAGGCCCCCCGTTCAGCCACAGCACCAGGGGGCTGCTCTGGGGATTGCTCTGGGCCTCCACGAACCTGTGGACGTGCAGCTGTGAGTGCCCGGTGCCAGCCGATGACCCCCCATCGCCAGGCGCAGTCCCACGTACCAGTAGTGCAGGTACTTGCCCGGCCCGGCGCAGAGGTAGCCCGAGAAGTGGCGGAAGGAGGGCTGCTTTGACAGCCCGGGCAGGTAGGTCACCTCATGGTCCGGGGGTGCGGCCCGGCCCAACCCCAGCAGCAGCAGAGACGACAGCAACACTGGCCCCATCTGCGGTGGGCGGAAGGGACGGTCAGGGTGCTGTCGGCCAGGAACGGCCGCGGCAGCGCCCCGCGAGCGCCCCAGCCCGGCTGCCCCGCCCCAGCCCCCCACTCGGGGCTGACCCCCGGCCCGGTCCAGTCGGNCACGTGAGCGGGGCGGGGACGACGGCGACCAATCAGCGCCCCGGGGGCGGCTGGCCCCGCCCCGGCCCCGCCCGCGCACGTGGGAGCGGCTCCGGGCCGGGACCGGGACCGGGACCGGGATCGGGACAGTGGGGGAAGGGGCACTGATGGAGCCTCCGCACCCCACCGGGGGCAGCACCGGTTACAGCTGGGTACCGGGCACTGCTGGCTATAGCCGGTACATCTGGGTACCACCGGCCACAGCTGGGTGCCATCCAGCACCTGTGGGTAAAGCCGGGCGTCACCAGGCACTGCCTGGTGACATCACACACGGTGATGACCACTGGCCACTGCTGGCTATAGCTGGTACCACTGGGCACCACCGGGCACTGCTAGGCACTTCTGGACAGCATGGGCACAGCCAGGCACCCCAGCTCAGGTGGCAGCACGGGACAGCCCAGCGTGGAATGTCTGTGGCTCTGGTTTGGTTATGCCTAGCAGCCACAGGCCCCCCCCAACCTCCCCCATGGCACTAGGACTCCCCTTGAGCCCTCTGGTTGTCCCTCCCAGCCGGGCTGTCACCACCTCACAGCAGCTGTGACAGGGACAGTTAAAAATAGCTCCGGCAGCAATGGCTGCCCGGTGCCGGCTTGCTGCACGCTTCCATCACATCCACGGCGCCAACATCCGCCTGGATGCCTCACACACACAAGCTACACGGGTGGAGAGCTTCGCCAACGGGCTCTGCTTCAGCCAGGAGCCTCTGGCACCCGGGCAGATCTTCCTGGTGGAGATTGAGGAGAAGGAGCTGGGCTGGTGCGGGCACTTGCGTGTGGGACTGACAGCCCGTGATCCCCAGAGCCTGGAGGTAGTGCCTGAGTACTCGCTGCCGGACCTAGTCAACATGGGGGATACCTGGGTGTTTGCCATCACCCGGAACCACAACCGCGTGGTGGTGGAGGGGGAGGAGGTGCAGGCGCGGGGGCGCCCCTGGGAGCCCTTCCTGCTGATCGAGCGGGTGCGGATCCCCCGTGACACACTGGTGGGGCGCAGCCGGCCCGGCCGCTACAGCCACATCCTGGATGACCTGTACAAGATGAATGTGCTGCCCGCGACCGCCCGGCGCAGCCGCATCGGGGTGCTGTACGCCCCGCAGCCCGACGGCACCGCCGACATGCACATCGTGATCAACGGCGAGGACATGGGGCCGAGCGCCAGGGGGCTGCCCACCACCCGCCCGCTCTACGCTGTCATTGACGTCTTTGCCTCCACCAAGAGTGTCCGGGTCATCCCGGTGGATTATGGCTGTAGGTACCTGTGCCCCTTTCTGTGGCACATGCTGCATGGGCCAGGAGAGGGGGAGCTCTGGTGGGGTCATCCCATAGTCGCCAACAACTGGGAAGGTTGGTGTGTGCCACTGGGCGGAGGGACACGGGTAAGAGGGCACAGGAAAGCCTCTGGTTCTTGAGGAGCACAAGCGAGATCCACAGTAGTGCTGCTGGGCAGTGTCTGATGAAAGCTCTGCCATGGGAACTGTGCTGGGGCCAGGGAAGAGACCCCCAGCAGCAATCAGGCAGAGCCTGCCTGGCTACGCTTCCCAAGCAGAGTGATGGGGTTGGGTATTTGGGGCTGTCCCACAGCTGTGAGGCTTTGCTGTGCCCAGCCTTGCCTAGAGCACGTGGCAGCCAGAATCAACCAAGATCCTGCCCTGGCATCAAAACATCCACCTACATCCACCATGGCTCAGCATGCTGCGCCCACGCACCTGCCGCGTGCCCTAGACACGGTGTTCCCTGGACAGACATCCTGTGATGCCATCACCCCTGTGAGCCTGGGCATTATCCTGCGTCCTTTGGCTAGCTGGGAGGGACCAGGCTAATGAGTGTTAATTAGCACCATGCTGGAAAAATGAGATGGATCAGGTGAGACAGAGCCAGAAGAAGAGCTAGAGCCAGAGTACTGGCTGCCCCCAGCACTGGGAGCCACTGCTTCACATGCTGGTGTCAAGAGCAGCTGCTTTTGTCCCAAGGCTGGAACCTGGTATTCTCCCTGCTGTAACACCTGAGGAGAGGGCTGGCTGCAGCAGACAGTACCCAGGCTTCTGAGCTACCCATGGCTCCGGGAAGTGGTATCACAGGAGCAGGAACCAGGCAGATTCTGTGCAGGTGCCCAAGGGGATGGTTTTCATGGTGGTCTGCCCCAAGGGCACGGCAGGTGCTGTCTCTGCAGGCAGTGCAGGTCCAGCCTATAGACACTCAGCCAGCAGCCTGGTGCTGGGGCTAGTGCAGGCAGACCAAGGGAACGGGATGGAAAAGAAGTACAGGATGGGTATGTGAGACCCTGGAGAGTTGCTTGACAGCCACCAGAGAAAACCAGGCACAGTCACACACAGCTTGGGCACATAACTGTCTCTCAACCTTCCTCCTAATAACGGGAAGAGCTTTGCTGCCTGGAGCCCTTAAGCTTCCAGCCCTGCTGGAGCAGCCTGGCACCAGCCCCCGCACAGCCAGTTCGAGCCCAGGGCAGGACGATGCCACAGAACGAACTCACCCACCACTGCCTTTAACCACAGTGCCTCTGAGAAGCTCTGCCAGTTCCTCCACCCCTCTGTGCTCAGCCTCACTGCCGACTTGCCCAGCTCAGGTTCACTCTCTGTTCTCTTCCAGTTCCTTCCCTGCAGACGCTGTGCCGGCTGGTTATCCAGAAACACATTGTGCACCGCCTGGCCATCGACGGCCTGGACTTGCCCCCGCTACTCAAGAGCTTCTGCCAACATGAGTGAGGTATCGAGGGTGCTGCTGGGCTGCCCCCCACATCAACAGCCCCCCAGTGATGGCTGCCTGGCAGGCTCTGTGTCCCTGGCTGCCCACTCACCCCAGCATGCACTACTGAAGGGCTGACACGAGAGCAGGACAAAGTGGGGTTGGGATTTTCCCCACACTGATGGTGTGGCATGCCCAGAACATGGGCAGAGGAATTGATGTGGGTCAGAGAGACCAATAAAGTGCTTCCAGACAAGACTCTGTCAAAGGAGGCTTGGGGGGGCTGGGACCCCCCTGTGCTTCAGCAACCCCTTGTGGGAGCATTTCCCCCACCAGTGAAGAAGGGAGCACAGTCCACAGCCCTGTGGGGCTCAGGACGTGTCCCCGGCCCTGGAATTATGCTGGGATTGTCTGGGTGGATCAGAGCAAGAACGGGGGTGGGTGGAGTATGGCAGGGCACAGCACAGCACTCACGTGGAGGTAAATTACAGCCAGACGCTCATCCCGGCCGGGCAGTTTCACTCTTGGGAAAGATGTTTACCCAGAGAACGATGAGTTATTTCCTGTGTGTTCAGTTTGGAGGGGGACGAGTCAGATGCTGGAGCACCCAGACAGCAGTGCTGGCAGCAGCCGTTGCTTGGGCACGTGTCTGTGGCCACAGAGCCAGTCACAGTGACCTGGTGTGGGGCACAGCCATCCTGACTTGGAGCTCCATGCCCTCGGATCCGTGCCCTCAGCCAGACCCTTCAACTCCTGGCAGGTGGGGATGGCAGCCGGCATCCTGCAGTGCCTATGCCGGGCTGGAGGGGAGGCAGGGTGGCAGCTGTGTAGAGGAACAGGCTAGAGGGGAGAGGTCTCCTAAAATCTGACCTACAGGAGCCAGAAAGATAGCAAAGGGGCTGGCAAAGCCTTCCAGGCCTCTTCCATAGGACAACCAAAGGGGAAACAAGCAGCTCTAAGCTTACAAAAAGGTGTTCTAAAGAAACACGATGCTATATTTAGTCGGAGACTCGATAGTATCAGATCATGTTACAAAACTCTTGCTCAAAGGAAATCCCCAGCCCGCAACCAGGGCCAACGCCATCAACACCAAAGTGTTAATGAAGGAATTGCTAAATGGGGAAATCATGGACAGTGACCAAACCACAGCAATGGAGCGAGGTCTCTGACATTCCCTGCTGTCCTAACAACAGGCTGGGAGCTGCAGGGGCTGGAGCTCATTTGGCTGCGATGGAGCTGGGGAAACTCAGAGCAGCGCCCACAGACCAGGGCGTTTACTCTCCAGGCTGTTTTCCCTCCCCCACCCTTGCGTGAAGCCTTTGCTCCCCACCTCCCTGCAGTGTTATCTGCCCGGCAGTGACCCCCGCACATGAGGGCGGGTTCCTCTTTCTTGAGGAATTGAGAGCAGCTGCTGCAACCAGACAAACAACACCCCTGCTCTGTAGTGGGCTGCAGCATAGTGGGATTGCCACCTGCAGGAGCTGCCACCTGGGGCACCACGGTGACACGACCACCGAGGAGCACTGCCCAAAGCCCTGCCCGATTCCCCATGTCCTGTTCCCTGGGCAGGGAGGGGTGGCTGCAGCTGGCACAGGGACAGACTCAGCTCCCAAACAACACAAGGGTGATTTATTGGCTCTGTTGCACAACACCTCACAGCTGGATGCTGCAAGGACCTGCAGGTGCTGGCCACAGATGAAATAGTTTCGTCACATGTTATTGTACTTAGATCCCTAAAAATCTATGGGCCCTTATGGGATTAATTTGAGAAACCACAAAGAGCTGGCTGATGTCATCACAAAAACTCTCGATGATTTTTGAGTGGTTTTGGAAATCTGGAGAAGTCCCACATGACTGGAAGCTGGGGAACAATGTCCCACTTTCAAAGAAGGGCAAGAAGGAGAACCCTGGAAACTACAGGCCTGTCAGTCTCACTTCAGTGCCCAATAAAATCATGGAAAAGATCTTTCTGGCAGGTACTGAAAAACACCTGGAGGAGAACAGAGTCACCAGTCACAGCCAGCATGGCTTCGTGAGGGGAAAGTCCTGCTTGTTAAACATGATTTCCTTCTACAACAGAGTAACCCACTTAATTGACCAAGGAAAGCCAGTAGATGTAACATTTTTGGGCTTCAGCAAAGCTTTTGATACTGTCCCAGTATTCTTTTGAACAGTGTGCAGCTTGCAGCTGAATAACCCTGTTACACAATGGGTGAGCAACTGGCTCACAGGGTGGGCACAAAGAGTTACAATGAATGGGGTGACATCAGGCTGGTGTCCAGTCACTAGAGGGGTTCCATAGGGGTCCATCCGTGGCCCAGTTCTCTTCAACATCTTCATTAACAACTTGGACTCAGGACTTGAAGGAATACTAAGTAATATACTAATGTTTAGTGTTGACAACACTAAATTGGGAGGAGCTGTCAACTTCATTGAGGGCAGAGGTCCTGCTGAGAGACCTCGAGAAACTGGAGAGATGGGCAATCACCAACTGTATGAAGTTTAACAAGAGCAAGGGACAGATTCTGCACCTTGTACAGGGCAACCCCAGTTGTATATATAGGCAGGGGAACAAGAAGCTGGAGACCAGTACTGTGGAAAGGGACCTGGGGGTCCTGGTGGATGGCAAGTTGAGTATGAGTCAGCAGTGCCCTGGCGGTCAGGAGGGCCAGCCCTGTCCTGGGGGCATCAGGCACAGCATCACCAACAAGGGAGGGGATCGTCCTGCCCTGCTCTGCACCGGTGCAGCCTCATCTTGAGTCCTGGGGGCAGTTTTGGCACCACAATATAAAAGAGACATTGAGCTATTAGAGACCATTTAAAAGATGCCACAAGGATGGTGATGGGACTGGAGGCAAAGTTTATGAGGAACAGTTGAGGTAACTTGGTCTGTTCAGCCTGGAGAACAGGAAAGTGAGTGAAGGCCTCATTGTGGTCTTCAGCATCCTCATAAGAGGAAGCAGAGGGGCAGGTACTGATCCCTCCACTGTCATGACCAGTGACAGAACTCGAGGAAATGATATAAAGCTGAGTCAGGAGAGATTAAGGTAGGATAGCAGAAAAAGGTTTTGCACCTAAAGGGTGGCTGAGCACTGGAACAGGCTCCTGTGTGCAGTGGTCCAGGCATCAAGCCTGTCTAGTTCAGGAAGTGTCTGGACAATGCTCTCAGGCACATGGTGGGATTTTTGTGGTGTCCTGCACAAGACTGGGAGTTGGACAGAATCCCAGTGGGTCCCTTCCAAGTCAGCAGATTCTATGATACCAGCACCTCCCACATCACACCACCCAGAGCTGGCTCTTGGCCACAGCTGTTAGCCAGGTCAGTGACTGTTACCCTTCCTGCAGGATCAGGAGCTCCCAATCCAGTTCCTCTGCTGCCCCATGCAAGAAGTGACGCTCACTCAGCGGATCAAGGACCCAAACTGCCCCTTCCACACCGAGGAAATGACAGGCTGAGGGGAATGAAGGTGCAAGACAGGACACAGTGGAAACACCCAGCTCAGCTCCCACTCAGTGTGTGAGCTTCACCTCAATGTAGGGCCCAATGCAGCTGTCAGCCAGCTCTCTTTGAGCCGTCAGCTGCTCAAAGTCCTCACTACCGTGGCAGGCAGCTGGCTGATCTCTGCTGTGAGAAAGGAGACCACCAGGGATTTATCCAAAGACTTGTTCCAGGAGCTCTTTAGGACCTCCAAGAAGCCATCAGCACTGTCTCACTTAGCCTGATGGGCATCATATCCCCTCTCCCATGGTCTATTGAGCATCTGCCTCTGCAAGAGCTTCCTGTTTGAATTCAGCATAGCCCAGATGTGCCAGCAAGGCAGATGGAAGGCCTGGTTGAAGTGGCAAGTGTAGCTACTTGGGTCTTCCTGGAAGACATCCACATGGTGGGCATCCTCCAGGATTTGTACATTGAGCGTGTCCTACCTGGTGCCAGTCAGCAGCATGGACTTCTGAACCACTGCCAGCTCATTCAGGCACAGCCTGGCAGCAGCCTCTGTGCAAATGCCACTCAAAGAGTGCCTGATACAGTCTTCAGTCCTTTGGGTAATCTAATCTTCACTGTCATCCTCTGGGATTTCTGTGGTGTCCAGTTTTATCCCAGGATACAGGATCTAACAGAGAATGAGCTTGCTGGCTCACTCTAGAGAAGAGCATGAGGTGTTTCAGGCTGACACCAAAGGCACCTCGAGCAGCTGGTGGACTCTGGAGAACAATCACACGACTCTCAACAGCTGCAAGAGAGGCTGACACAGGCTGCTGTTTCTGCTGAGCTGCTGCCACAGATGGGGGAAGCCTGGCCAGAGCTCTGGGATGTGTTACCCCGGCACACCAGAGGGGCAAGTAGCAAGTCTGAAATAGGCAGACTTTGGGGAGCTGCCTGAGCAGCGCAATGATCAGGATGGGGAGCAGAGAGTGTCACAGCATCAGGAGGGATATTAGAAATACACTCTTTGTAGTGCTGGGCCAAGATGGTGATGCAGCTCTCCAGAGAGAGCCCAGCACTGAAAATCTGACTTAACCCTTGGATGACAATCTCCAGCTCCATGAAGAAGTCACTGCTCTCCCCACAGCTGCCCTCTGTGCGTAGCCCAGATCCCATCCTTGAGTAACCAGTGAAGGTGGAGCTGAGGCAGCAAGTCCGGCGGGATGAGGTCTCTCAGGACAGCGAGCAGCTTTTGTCGGTGGCTCTCAGTGCCTGCACCCATGGCTTCCCTGGCGGCGATCACGGCCAGCCACTCGGTGCAGCGCTCCAGGCACAGCTGCTGTAGCCACCTGCACAGGGGTAGGTAACACGGAGAGCTGCACCGCGGCCGCCGGGAAAGTGCGGGCCAGCGCGGCTTGGGCTGTCAGTGCGGGCCCTCTCCGGGCTGCCGCTACCGGCGGGGACATCGCGGTGCGTCCCGGTCCCTGCCGCACTCCGCCGCCGCCTCCCCCGCCCGCGCCAATCACCGTGCGGTGCGGCCTCACACGGCACTCGGCACCGCCCGCCGCGGCGGGACCGGAGCGCTCGGGCGCCGCCCGCAGCGTTCGCTGCGCATCGCACCGGGCCGGGGATGCCGGGAGCGCCCCTCGGTGTGTCTGTCTCAGAGCGGCGTGCGGGCACCGGCTCCTGCCTCGCTGGCTCCCTCTCCTCCCTCCTTCAGCTGCGCCCCATCGCTCCGCAGCAGCTCGAGGCTCAGCGACTGGACTCTCCCTCATGACTCTCTCTTCAGCAACAAGTGCACCACGCTCCGCCCTCACTCCTTGCTCTCCACAAGGAGGCATAGAGGACTTGTCCTCCCTTGCCCGGCACCGGGTGTAGGAGAAGACTCTCAGCAGCTGCTTGAAGAAGCGCTTCATCACATTGGTGTGGAAGCTGATACCCATGTGTTTGTGTCTTTATCCCTAAACCACACGGTTCTGCAGCTCTGGAGGAGCAGGCTAGAACATGACGAGAAAAGCTTCAAGGAAGGAGGTTAAATTGTATTTTAAGAAGACAAGTTATATTTTAAAAGGGCAAAGGGAGCAATTGCTAACTAGTGAGTGACCTTGCAGCCTGTGTGCACACAAGCAGATCCACCAGCTAAGATGGAAAGGAAACAGCGTCACTACACCCGCTTGGAGAAGTGAAGGCCGTGGAATCAAGTGCTCCCTGAGGGAAACCTGATAGCACCTTTCCACTGCAGCGAGGTAAGGACAGTTGGAGAATGCTGCAGATGCCGATGCTTGGAGTCTTGAGCTGACAAAGGCAGGAGCTATAAGGTGAGCACAGCAGGTGTGTGGCACAGCTGGCGGCACCCCGGTACCGGGGCATCACACTGCCGGGATCATCCCGGTTATCAAAGTCAGGTACGGAACAGGGTCTGTACCCCGGGACAGCGCTGGGCTGGGCCCAAGTGGCAGCTCCACGGGGCCTGGCGGTGCTACACCGGGGTCCCCGGGCGCACGGCCTTACCGCAGGGCCTGCTGCGTAGCTCAGCCGGACGCGGCGAGCGGGCCTTACCTGACGTCTTAGCGGACAGCGATGCCGTGCTTCCGGCAGTGGCTGCGCACCGGGACGCAGCTCCGCAGGCGGTAGAGGCAGCCCTTGTAGGCGAGGAAGCGGGCGCACCCCTGTACACTCTCCGCCCAGCCGTCGGCTCCGCGCCCCCAAGACCGGCCCAACCCCACCCCGCCATCCCCGTTAAACCAGCCGGGCACCGCCCAGACCCTGATCTTGACCAATCAGCGCCGTCTTCTCCCGATTGACAGGAGGCGAACCAACCAACCCAGAGCATCCTGACAAGACACGGGTGACTGACGGCTCCAGCGGCCAATCACATGGCGGTCTTTGCCCCGCGGGTGGGCGGTGCTTCCTGGTCCGCCGCGCTGGTCGGGTGGCGGTGCTGGTCCCGGCTCGCGGAGGTGATGGGGACTCCGGGCGACGCCGGCGGGGCTGGAGCGGGGTCCAGACCGCCGCCGTCCGGGGACCTGCGCAGCGTGCTGATCACCAGCGTGCTGAACCTGGAGCGGCTGGAAGTCGACCTCTTCAGGTGCGCGTGGACGCCGGGGCAGCGGGACCGGGCCGCCTCCTTCGCCGCCACCCTCACTGCGGCCGCCTTCTCCCCGCAGGGGCCAGCACCACTGGGTGCCCGCCACGCAGCACCTCTTCGGCGGGCAGATCGTGGGGCAGGCGCTGGTGGCGGCAGCCCATGCCGTGAGCCGCGACGAGCAGGTGCACTCGCTGCACTGCTACTTCGTGCGGACAGGTGCGCCCGAGGAACCGGGGAACCGGGCGGCGGGGACGGTGTGCAGGGGTTCGGGAGGGGCCCGGCAGTGGCTGGGACGCTGGGGAAGTTCGCAGGAGTGAGGAGGCGGCGTCATCCCGGTCCCAGCAAAACAGGGAGGGTGTGAGTGGCACTGCCGGGCTCGGCCCCTGCAGGGAAGGTTTCGTCTGTGCGTGGTGCGCCTTGGCCCAGCGGCAGAACGTCCCTTTTCTGTCCCAGGGGACCCCAAGGTGCCGGTGCTGTACGAGGTGGAGCGGACCCGTACAGGGAAGAGTTTCTCTGTTCGCTCCGTAAAGGCCATCCAGCATGGAAAGCCGATCTTCACTTGCCAGGCCTCCTTCCAGCTCTCCCAGGGAAGCCCAGTGCAGCACCAGTTCACCATGCCGACCGTGCCACCTCCCGAGGAGCTGCTGACACAGGAGGAGCTCATCCAGAAGTTCCTGCAGTGAGTGGGATGGAAGGGACACGCCAGGGTTGCCCCTTCCTGCCTGGGGCATAGGGAGGTGTGGAAAAGGACTGTCTAAGGAGTTCTCAAATATATGCCTGGGAGGGGAACAGAGGAGCAGGACACAACAGGAGCTGTGCCCCTCTTGTCTTTCTGTGTGCCCCTGGGTCCCTGGGCTGGAGCCGCTGCCAGTAGGATGTGTTCCAACGTGCCTGTCTGGCATTAACCTCGCTGCTCTGTGCTGGGCTGCAGGAATCCTAATGTGGCCGAGGGATACAGAAAGCGTCTCACCAAGATCCAAGCTCAAGATGTGCCGATTGACATTAAACCCGTGAACCCACCAGATATATTCAGCTTAGAGCCACAGGAGCCGAAGCAGCTCTTCTGGGTGCGAGCACGAGGCTACATAGGTGGGTCCTGCTGAGTCCAGGTGCCTCCCAATCCAAGGGCTTAAGCACCAGCTCACACTGTGGAGCACTGTTGCAACAGAGTGGGTTGGGAAGACTGTGATTAGGGGGCTGCCTGCACCCCAGCCTGGGCACTTCACGGCTCTAATACAGGTATGGGTGCAGAGGTGATGCCGTGAGCCGTGCTGGGGCACGGCATGGCAAAGGGAGTAAGTCTGGAAGGATCTCAGCTGTGCTTGGCAGCTGACTCCAGGGCAGCAGAGCCCCTGGGCCTCTGCCTTGCACTGTGCCCCAGGCATGTCCCACGGGCCCCCACGGGACGGGCAGCACTGCTTGCTCTGCAGGGGAGACTGACATGAAGGTGCACTGCTGCGTGGCCGCCTACATCTCTGACTACGCCTTCCTGGGCACGGCCCTGCTCCCGCACCGGCAGTACCGAGTCAAGTTCATGGTGTCCCTTGACCATTCCATGTGGTTCCATGCGCCCTTCAGAGCAGACCACTGGATGCTGTACGAGTGTGAGAGCCCCTGGGCTGGTAAGTCCTTAGTGTGTTTTTGGGAGACCTTCATGGCCAAGGCCAGCCCTGCCTGTCCTGGGGGCAGTGGCCTGTAGTCTGACAGTTCCTCTCTGCAGGTGGGTGCCGGGGCTTGGTGCAGGGACGGCTGTGGCGCAGGGATGGGGTCCTGGCTGTCACCTGCGCTCAGGAAGGTGTCATCAGGGTGGAACAGACACCAAACCAGAGCAAGCTCTAGCTGAGGAGACCCTATAGACTGGAGCTCAGGCATGCCGAGGGAGGGACCCTGAGATCAAGACAGGACCTGGACAGGAACAGGAAGGAGATCAGGTGGGACCAAGCACTGCAGGAGTCCCGGTGCCAGAGGTGTCTGCGACAGACAGAGACCAACAGAGCATTGCTGCAACCAGCTGCTAGCTGCACAGCATGTAACCACATGCTGCCATCAGCTATCCTTCACCCACCTTAAAATAAAGCTGTTGGGTGAAGAGCTGGACTCTGTCCCTGGAGTTTGTCCCCTTGGACCCATGACTGTGCTTGCCTGAGAGCAGGCAGTGCCAGGAGCAAAGTGGATCTGCTCCCACGGCAGGCTGGGTCACAGGAGGGGAAGGTACTGTGTGCTTCTTTGGCACACCTTGCTTCCTCTTCTCACTTCTGCACTGAAGTGAGTTGTGCATTTGTGAGTGTTGAAGTGAGTGAGCCATTGTGCCCTGGCTCCTCAGTTGCTGCTTCTGCTTGCCCTTGGACTCCTCCCCAGGTCTGGGCTTGGGCCCAGCTGGGAGCCAGGAGGAGATGAGGCAGCTCTCACCTCTATATGGAGGCTTGAGGCCTCCCACTGATGGTGCCCTGCGGTAGTGAGGCTGAACAGACACAGCAGGCATCTTGTTCTTCTTCCTGCCAAGACTTTATTTAATAAAGTCCTTTCTATTGTGTAAGTTTCATGGGAAGTTCCCGGCAAGAGCCCTGGACCCTGCCAGAAGCTTTCCCGTTCCCTTGCAAGGTACCAGTACGTCCCAGCTAAAGGCTCAGCCACTCTAGGATCCTCTGCAGAGGGGGAGCAGCTTCTGGCAGCACCAGTGTGGGTGGTGGACCCCCATGAGTCCCCAGCCCCGCAAGACAGAATAACCACAGAGAAAGTGCATTCAGGAGGCAGCTCCAGGCATGAGCTGTGCTGCCCGTGGGAGTGCAGTGCTGCTCCCCTGCCCCATTGCCACCCACGGCATTGCCCTCACTGTTCCCTGCTGCCACAGGTGTGAGCCCCCCACAGCCCTTGCCCTCCCACCCATGTGGGCACAGGCAGCTCATTCCAGAGGCTCCTTGATCAGGCATTCCTTCAGGGAAGGCTGCTGCTGCAGGGGCAGCCCAGCTTCCCGCAGGTCCTGCAGCCGGGCCTCCGAGCGCCGCTTGTCCTTTCCCACCTTCCAGGCCAGGTGGACGTGGGCCTGCAGGAAGGGTCCCAGGAGTGGGTGGCTGCCCTGGGCCTCCAGCAGCTGCAGCGCCTGTTCACAGCAGCCATGGGCCTCACTGAGCTGGTCCAGCTCCTGGTGGCAGACGGCCAGCCCAGCCAGTGTCAGCAGGAAGCGGCCGGAGTTGCAGACCCCCAGCCGGTCCTGCAGCCGGTAGGCATTGGCCCAGGTGGCCAGAGCCTCGCGGTACATGCCAGTGCAGGTCAGGCGCTGTGCGGCCTGCAGGTCCGGCAGGAAGAAGAACTCGAGGAACTCAGGAGAGCGGCGGATCTCATCAATGGAGTGCAGATGGGACAGGAACTGTTCGAAGGCTCGGCTTCGCTTGGCAATGGTCTCAGCAGTGAAGTTCCGGCGCAGTCTCTTCCTGGGGAAGGCAACGCTGGCCATGTCGCAGCTGAAGCGGCAGCGCAGGCGGCGGTTCAGCTGCTCAAAGTCTGAGTAGCGCCGGGCGATGGTGGCAGGGGCCTTGTCAAACTGGCCAGAGCGGATCAGGTAGATGGTGTAGAGCTGTGGGGCAGGCAGGTGTCGGGCAGTGCTGTGGGCACTTTGCTCCCGGCACCGGCACAGTAGGGTGTGCGGCCACAAAGGGGCTAGGGGAGTTTGCCCAGACAGAAGAGAATGGATTGGGCGACTGCAGCCGTAGCACCCATCAGCAATAGTTACCTGAGGCTCATCTGAGCCGCCAGCATCATCCAAGCAGCACGGGGAAAGAGAAAAAAATAAGCACCAGCCCCGTGGGATCCCTGTCCCGGGAGAGCAGGACTCGTACCCACCCCGTGCCTGCCCAGCTGCGCCGGGCTCACTCACCACGTACTTGGAAGAGCGCTCGCTGACCACGCTGGCGCTGGTGACCTCGAAGAGCAGCCGCTGCGGTGCCAGGCTGCCCCGCGACCTCCGCCACAGCTCCTGCAGCTGCCGGGTCAGCAGGCTGCCGCCGGGACGCTCTGCCGCAGAGACCCACTCTGCCGGGAGAGGGGTGTCAGTGCCCTCCGTGGGGACAGGGCTCTGACATCTGTCGGGCTGCCGGACGCCACCACCGCATGAGTGTCCCTGGAACCACCCCAGTCCCCCCAGCTCACCGCCCCAGCACCTGCCTCCGTCCTCCGTGCCTGCTGCCGCCCCCGGCGCCTGCGGCGGCTCCTCCAGCTCCTCGCTAGCTCCGTCCCCCTCCTCCTCCTCCTCCTCGTCCTCGTCCTCGTGGCTGGTGAAGCTCAGGGTGCCGCTGAGGCGCGTCGACAGCCCCTCGGTGTCGTCCTCCAGCTCCGAGCTCTCCGGGCAGTCCTCGGCGTCGCCGCCGCCGCCGCCCGCCGGCTCCTCCCGGCCGCCCTCNCGGCTCGTCCCGGGATCCTCCCTGCGCGGCTCCGCCTCCGCCGGGAACCCGGATCGGGGCGGCGGAGCCGGCACCGCCCGGCACGGCCGGGGTCGGGATCAACGCCTGCGGCACCGTCCGGCACCATCGGGATTGGCTCTGTCGGCACTGCCCGGCACGGCCGATATCGGGATCGGTCCCTGCAGCACTCGGATCAGGGTCAGGGCTCAGCCCGGCGCTGCCTGCAGCCCCTAGGAACCGACCCCGCCCTTCTCAGTTTCGGCTCCTCTGTCCGTGATGTCCTGGTCGGGCCGACCCCCGGATATCTGCCCCGGGGCCCCGGGAGCTCCAAATTCCGGTGCTCAGTGCTGTGGTGTCCCAGGGTCTTGATACCCCAGTACCCTTGCACCACTGTGCCCTGACAGCCAGGTTCCCCAACACCCCTATATCCTGGTACCCCAGACTCAGGCTCCCGATCCCACTGGGATGTCCCCCAGGCCACCTTGGCACCCTGTCCTCAGTTGGCCCCACCATGGCCAGGCTGCACCTCCAGCACTTGCCCAGCCCAGCCTTTTTTAGTGCCTGCCTGCTTACTCCTCACCACTTCCTTGGGAATGTCTATAAATATCGAGGAACCAGCCCAGCTGCTGCCATCGCTCTGTCCACCGCTTGCTCACTGCGCCCTATTCCAGCACCCTGCACCCCACAAGGGCTCATACAGGACCCCTGAGCTTCCCTGTGCAGGGTGGGATGCACTAGGGGCTGGACTTGTTCCCAATTTCCACCTGGTGAATGGGGGTCCCAGCAAAACGAGGAGCCAGGAAAGCCCTGTGTGTCCCTGGCACTGGGACCTTATGGGACAGGGATCTGTCACCCTGACCCCACTGCAGCCCTGAGGCTCTGAGCACCACAGGACATGGGCCACTTAGCCAGTGCGTCTCCAGAGTCACCAGGCGCAGCCGGTCCTGGCAGCAGTGGCTGGCACAGGCTGTGAATGTGAGGACTGAGCCTTCGAGGAGGCACCGGGCATAATTCCCACTCCTCAGAAGCACGAAAAGATGGAGCCATTTCCGGAAACAGGTGCCAACAGCATTGGGGACCCCAAACCATGGGGCTCATGCTCCAAATCTCTCCAGGGACTTTGTGCCCCAGGTCCCACTGGGGAACCCTTTCTTATCTGGGGCAGGGGGCTGCAGCACTGCTCTGCCTGGGCCCCCTGGAGCAGAAAATAGGGGTGCAGGGGGGAATGCTGCATTGGGGAAAACCAGCTTGGTATTGGGAGCTTGGCCCAGGAAGGGCTGCATTTTCAGGGGCCAGTGGGTAATAGTCCATGCCCCTTGCACAGGGGGGACCATGTCCCCCTTACCCAGCTGATGCTGATGGCTCCAGGGCTATTTTTAACCCCCTCATTGCTGAGTTGCCTTGGATGGGGGTGTTGGGGGTGGGCAGAGCTGTGCTCCTGCCACAGCTTCGGTCTCCCTCCTGAAGGGCTTGAATTTCCAACCCAGCCTCATCCCCACGTTAATCCCAGCCCTTGGCCAATAAAGCTTTGGCTAAATTAGGTAAAGGCACCAGTTGCCGGTGAGAGGGGCTGGGTGCTGCCTGAGCGCTGATAGGCTGAGGGGGCCAGGGGGCAGTAACTGGAGGCACATCCCACAGAGGAGACACTACAAATTGGGGTGCCAGGAGCACCACGAAGCTTCTGGGAGTTCCTGCTGCAGGAGCTGGTGATTCTCTGGTGGTGGGAAACACCATAAATTCCCAAGATGGTAAGCGCTTCTGTGTGCTGTGTGCCATGTGCTGTGTGCCAGGACAAGACCTGACTGGGCAGGAGGCACCAGGGGGATCTTGACTGTGGAGATGCCTCTGCAGAGGGCAGTAGGGATATGGTCCCCAGTGCTGGGTTGACCATGGCGGTGAGGCAGGGAAGCGTTGGGGTGGTGCAGGGTCCCTGCAGGACAGATCTGAGGGTGACCGTGTAGCTGCTGAGGGGGTGCAGGTGTCCAGGGACACCATCTCAACCCTGTTCGGAGCTCAGGGCTGCACAGAGGCGGTGGTGGCAGGGGGTGGCTGAAAGCCGAGTGCTGGGTCATGCGACGCAGTGTGGCTGCTGGATCCATGGCCAGCCTGCGCCTCCAGGAGAAACTCGATCCGGGTTGACAGGTGCCACGGCTGTAGCCCCAGCAATCCCTACAAGGGGAGCTGAGGAGATCCCAAAAATAGCACTGCGTACCCAGGATGCCAAGGCTGTACACGGGGACCATGACCCCTGCACAGTGGAGTGCCCCAGATAGTGGGGGATTTGGGCAGGCAGTTCCCTGCAGCCCACCATGTTCATGGATGCCTGGAAGGCATCGGAACCGTGGGGATTGCTGGTGTCTGTGGCTCATGCCAGCACAGGATCGTCCTGCAGCTGGACAGAGGCTCTTCCCACAGCCAGGCACTGTTGGGCCATGCTGTGTGAGGGGTCTCTGGCTTGATATGGGTGGCACGGTGACCCCTCTCCCTTGCGTTGCAGACGGACCAGCAGGCAGAAGCCCGTGCCTTCCTCAGCGAGGAGATGATTGCGGGTAAGTGTGGGGATGGCAGGGACAGGGGCCAGACATGGCGAGGGTGCAGGGCCTGGCTCTGCCCCACTGCACAGAGACCTGACCTGTCTCTCCACAGAGTTCAAAGCCGCCTTCGACATGTTTGATGCTGATGGTGGTGGAGACATCAGCACCAAGGAGCTGGGGACGGTGATGAGAATGCTGGGCCAGAACCCCACCAAAGAGGAGTTGGATGCCATCATTGAGGAGGTGGACGAGGATGGTGAGCAGCCCGTGGTGGTTGGTGGCAGGGTGGGTGCTGGACTCTGGGCAGGCAGCCTGACCCATGTTTGGCTTCCTCCCTGCAGGCAGCGGCACCATCGACTTTGAGGAGTTCCTGGTCATGATGGTGCGCCAGATGAAAGAGGATGCCAAAGGCAAGTCTGAGGAGGAGTTGGCCAACTGCTTCCGCATCTTTGACCGGTGAGTGTGGGGGCGAAGTAGCCCATCCTGTCTGTGGGGGCAAGTGAGGTCCCATCCCTCCCTCCCCCTCCTGCAGGAATGCGGATGGGTTCATTGACATTGAGGAGCTGGGTGAGATCCTGAGAGCCACTGGGGAGCCTGTCACTGATGAGGACATAGAGGACATGATGAAGGACTCAGACAAGAACAACGACGGTCGCATCGACTTTGATGGTGAGCTGTGGCCCCAGCCAAGCACCCATGTTGTGCACCCAGGCAGGGCTATGGGCTGAGGCTGCTGCTCTCTTGCAGAGTTCCTGAAGATGATGGAGGGTGTGCAGTAAGGGACCAGACATTCCTCAGGCCAGCTGCTGCACCCAGCCCTGCTCCCCTGCTGTCCAGGGAACAGCAGCTCCACAGCATCTGGCCGTCAGCACTGGCTGGGACCTTGCTCCATGGCAGGGTCCCAGTCCCATCTCACCACCGGCGGCTGAGCTTTTCCTCCCATCTGTCATCTGTGGCTTTGATTTGAGCCTCAATTAAAGAGGAAAGGCTTGAGCTGCTGGTGCAGGATTTCTGGGGTGCATGGGGAGGGGGGCTGTGGCAGTGTGCCCCTGCTCTGCTCCCCAGGGAGGGAGCGTGGGCAGGCTCACACCATAGGGCAGTGTGCTACAGGGGCAGCCCAGAGCTGTGGTTCCCACGGATTTTTGGGCAGGTGCCAGTGCTGAGCTCAGAGTTTCCATGCAGAGCAACTCGTTCACACGCCACAGGGTGAGGGAGCATGGCCCTGGCCCCAAAGGGTCCTGCTCCAGGGCAGGGCTGTGGGATCACAGGGGTTCTAGAGAGCCACCACTGCCTGCCCCACACTGGGACCCACATCTCTCACCCAGAGGACCTGGCTATAAGGTGAAAGGGCAGGAGCAGCCCCCTCTCTACAGAGGAAAGGTCACAGTTGTCTCTGTGAGTCTCTCTCACGAGGCTGTGCCAACCTACTGGGCATCACAGCTCCCTGCGGACCAGATGGGGTGGAGCACAGCAGGGGGGATGAGGCGGGGCACAGTCCCCAGCCACGGTGGGTGGGACCACCGGACCCGGACACAGCTCAGAGCTGGTCACGTACCCGCAGCAGAGCGCTGTGGCACGGAGCAGCCGAGTCCCCTGGAGAGCCAGCGACCTCCCTGGGCATCCTGACCCTGCCCTATTTTCGCGGGGTGTAATGGCACCAGACAGAAAGGATGCATGCCGTGGGCGGGGGGCAGTGAGAACGTGTGCCACAGCCCAGGTTGCCCTCTGCAAGGCCACGGCCGGACACCGGCAGCTGGTGCTGCAGCTTGGGGGGAGCGGTGACAGCCCTCGGCTTCGTGAGGAGCGACGCAGGAGGAGCGCAGAGGCCTGTGAGCTCAGCATGGGTAAGGAGGAAACTGCTGTACTGGGCAGCAGCCACGGGGAACCTCTGCACCCACACTGGAGCCCAGGAAGGGCTCCAGGGTCACCCCAGCTCAGCACGCCTGTCCCACAGGGCTGCGGCGGGTGCTGCTAGCGGGGCTGCGGCCGGCCCCGGCGAGCCCTCTGGAGCGGCAGGAGCTGGAGCGGCTGTGGGTGCTCTTCCTCTCTGCCCTGGAGCTCTTCCTGCAGGACCTGTACAGAGCCCAGCACCTCTGCCAGCTCTTCTCTACACAAGGGGGTAGTGTTGCCCCACTGCGCACTGGGCTGGGGGGCTGGGGGCTGCCTAGCCGGCGAGGAGGGGGTCCCACACAGCCCCCAACCACCCAGTGCTTGGAGGATGAGATCGAGCAGGTGAGGGCCATGCTGGCAGAGATGGAGAGCGGAGCCAACATTCCACCGTGGACAGTGGAAGCCACAGAGACCACACAGCCAGCAGAGACAAGCAGCACCACAGTGAGAGGAGCCTGGGGAGGCCCCTGTGCTGGGCACTGCTGTGGGGTGCTGTGAGCTAGGGGAGCAGGAGACAGCAGCAGAGGTGGCACCCCTGTCACAGAGCAGGGGACAGAGGCCCTGTGTACACCTAGTCCTCAACCCCACTTTGCAGGTGATGGTGGGGGCTGCTCCCAACCTGCAGAGAGAATGGGATCACTCCAAGCCCCCAAATATTGATAAAGCTCCTGTTACCCCAAAGTGGTCAGTGTCCCTTCCACTCTCCCTGCCCATACTCGTATAGGGACCTCTGGGCACTCAGGGTGTGCCAGGGCTGCCACAGAATCCCCCATAGAAGTTATAAACATGCATTTATTTATACATTAACCGTGGCTCGGACTGCAACATTAATTTAAAAACAGCGTATGATACAGAATGCGGGGGACGGCCGGGAGGGAGTGGGTATGTTGGGGGCAGCGGTGACAGTCAGGTCTCCTGGCTCTTGGTCTGCTTGTTGTACGTCTCCCGCACATACTTCTTGTAGGCTGAGGAGAGAGGGGGAACGTGATGCCAAGGGTCCTGAGGCAGCGGGAAGGGCAGCTGTGGGGCCAGACAGGCACTGGGGGCTGTGCTGCTGCCCATCCCACTGGGGAGGGGGCAGGAGGGTTCTGCTTCAGGCACTCACCGACTTGGTTCTTCCAGAGCTCAGCAGCATGTGTGTTCAGAGGGCTCTCAATGTTCGGCTCTGGAAACAGTGGCTCGGTCAGCTGGTCAGGGGTGACCTGGACACCCTTGAGCCCTCATCTGGGTTGGACATCGCCACCACCACCACCCCTTCCCCCAGCACTCCGCAGCAGTTTGTCCATGAGACCCACCTGCCAGCAGGCTCTGTATGGAGAGCAGGATGGTGCGGACATCATACAGTGCAGACCACTTTTCCTTGAGGATGTCGAGGCAGATGTTGCCCTGGGTGTCGACGTTGGGGTGGTAGCAGGGGGTCAGGAACCGCACGGTGGGTGCTGTGTAGGGATACCCGCTGGGGAACTCCAGCGACAGCTTGTACCGCAACTCCTCATAGGCCTGAGGGTGAGAGTCGAGGGGGACAGGAGTCAGGGGGGGCCGTAGCCCCAGGGGTGTGGGGAATCCTCGGGGAAAAAGAGGTACAGGAGTAGTGGAGGGCTGGGACCACCCTCAGCTGAAGGGAGGAAGGTGGGGCAGGGGCAGGCCCTCCCCCTCCCCAGATCGGGATCTCGACTCTCACCGTCCCGGCGGCGCCATCAATGGTCCCGATCCACTTGAAGAGATTGTCGGACTCGGGGAAGGCAGAAATGCCTTTGTCGCCGGACATCTGCGAGGTCAGCGCGTCAGGGCGGCCCGGGACACCCCGAGCCACCCTCACCCCAGTTCAGCCCCAGGTACCTTTGGAACCCCCATCCCCCGGCTTGGTCCCAGGATTCGCAAACCCCGACCCGGCCCCGGGGCCCCACTCACCATCAGCGCCATCAGTTCTTGCTGCAGCCTGCGGGAAAGCGCACGTTACCGGCCGGATCACCGGGGCAGCCCCCGCCCGCAGCCCCGGCCTGGCTCTGCTTACCTCTTCCCCACCGCGCCGCGGGCAGCCGTGGCCCCGGTCTCGGCCGCTTTGCGAGCGGCTGCGCTAGACACGGCGGCGGGGTCGGCGTTCTGTGAGGCCATAGTGGCTCCCGGGGAACGGATCGGCGCACCGGCCTACGACCGCCGCTGCCGACGGGTCACGGGCTGGACGCGGCTCCCGCTCCCGGGCAGCGCCGCACCGGGCTGCGCTGGCTCCTTCCCTCCCTCCCGCAGTCCCGCTCGGGGCAGGACTCGGGCCCCTCGGCGGTTCGGCCAGTGCCGAGCGGCGGTCAGGGCTCTCCTAGCGGGGCTCCCCAGTGCCGAACGGCGGTGCCTGGGGCTCTCCCGTGCGGCGGCGGTAGCCCGATCCCAACCCCCGTTCCAGACGCTCTCCGGTGCAGGAGCGGCTCGGTCGCAGCCCCGATCCCGGGCACTCTCCGGTACGCTCGTCCCGCGCGGTCCCGCGCCCCGTTTGAATATTTCCGCGTGAGGCCGCCCCGCCAATCAGCGCGCAGCCCCGTTCGAGCCGGCCAATCACCGCCCGCCGAAGATGCAGCTCCCACGGTAACGGCCAGCGGCTGCTGATTGGCCCCCGGCCACTGACTCACGGCGCTGTGATTGGTCATTGCCCGCGAGGGGCGGAACCGCGGGCCCTTAAATGGCCAGACACCCCATTCCAGCCCCGGCGCTCAGGAGGCGGCGCGCTGGGAACGACGCGACTTTATTTGGGGGGTGAGTAATATCAGGGTTCGGGGGGGTCCTCGGGGGGCGGCACATCCCCCCCGCGGCGAAGCGTCTCCATGTGCTTCTGCATCTTCTCAGTCATCCAGGCTGGTGGGATGAAGGGCTTCAGCTCTTCCAGCCGCAGATCAACAGAGTCCCTGGGGGGGACGGAGGGTGAAATAGAGGGACTCCAGCACCCACTGCTGACCCCAAACCCACCATGTCCCCTGGCACCGATCAGTACCAAGCTCAGACCCACCAAACCTACCGTGGATCTCAGTCAGCACTGAGCCCAAACCTACCATGGACCCTCAACAAACACCAAGTCCAAACCTTAGTGGCCCAACATGGCCCTCTGGACACCAAACCCTACCCGTAACCGAGCCCCCCAACTGCCATGGAGAGAGTCCCTCCAGCACAGGACGCCCCTGCAACGCAGCAGTGAGGGGGGACATGGTGGGTGTCCCCAGGGAAGCAGCCCCAGGCACAGCAGCACCTTCAGAGCGTCTGCTTTGGTCCTCACCTGTAATCCTCACTGGCAGCCAAATCCCGAATGTCCTCTTCAATGAGGAGGTAGGCCTGTGGCACAAGGCGGGGGACACATCAGGGTGCCTGTGAGGGGCAGCCAGGGCAGGGCCACACTCCCCAGCCACCACTGTTCCCGTGGGAGCCAGCTGGCCCACACCCCACTCCTGTGGCCTGGGGATGGACCTTGGCAGCGCTGTGTCCCTGAGCCCTGCCTATCCTCCTGCCACCGCCGCCTGGCCCTGCGGCGGGCCCTGTGCCCGGCCGTACTCACCATCTTGCCCCCAATGGCCCTCATGTGCTGCTGCTCTGTCAGCCAGTGCTTATCCTGCGGGTCGGCTGCGTACTGCAACAAAGTGGCAAGGACCGAGCTGAGAACAGGTGACAGACCCTCCCCTAAAAGCCCCCTCCTGCAGGACACTGTGTCCCACTCTGCTCTGCCCCCCGCTCCGCCTGCCCTGCTCCAGCCTCAGCCCTCGCTCTGGCAAACCCGTCGCCTTGGATCGTTGGCTTGTGTTCTGTGTGCTAGCCAGACCTTGGGAACGTGCTCTAAGATAACAAGGGCATGGGGGAGGAAGCAAATAAGGGAGCTGAAGCACACGCTCCCAATTCCCATGGGAAACCATCCGGCTGTGGCACCTGACCTTAAAGAGGTGGGGATGCTTGATGTAGAGCCGTCCTCTTGTTCCTCCCATCCCGAGAGCTCTGCAATAGGAACATGAGGGGTGTTAGGGCTGTGGGGAGGGCAGCTGCGGTGGCACAGGGACACCCTTCTCCTCCCCAAGCCCTTCCTACTGCTTTTGAGGCAGAGAAGCGAAGTGACGGGAGGAGTGTCACGGGCTCCTGCCTGGGGACACCACCCTCCATCGACAGGGCCATTCCTTACTTGTTTGCTCGAGATCCCAGCACAAAGGTTGTGGTTTCAGTCAGTCGGGATGGATCCCACTACAGAGCAATTGGAAAACGGGCAACATTAGAAATGAAATTGCTGCTGGCCATGCTCCACAAGCCTCGGCTCTCTGACAGGGAACCTTGGAGCTGCCTCCAGACTGGGAGGGAGGGAGGGAGCTGGCCACAGACCTCCAGCCTTCCGCAGGGGAGGGACGTTACATTCCATCTGGGCTGATCTAAGCAGTTTCCCTCGTGGGAAACACTTGTGGGATTCTCCTGGCTACTCTTGGTCTCCTCAGGTCTCCCCCAGTGGCACCACACCACAGGGCTACAGGCTACGGTGTCTGGGGTGACCAGCAAAGGCCTCCGGGCACTTCGCTTCCTCTTCTTTCTCCACCCCTGCCCAGGGCCCCATCCAGGCAGAGCACAGCCTGCGCTGTCCTGCGCTCCTGCAGCTGCAGGGCTCTGCTAGTGGGAGCAAAGGGGAGGAGAGAGGGAGCCCAGCAGTGTCGGACAGCTAATACCTTTGGTCCATCCCTCTTCACAGGCTCAGAGACTTTGAGCTTCCACCTGAGGGGAAGGAAAACAGTAAGAATGAGTCTCAGTGGCATCAGCTTAGTCATCACCAGCAGCAGGGACTGAGCCCAAGCCCTTACAGATCCACCCTTTTTCACACACTCCATTCCCCCACAACACCCAGCTTCAGATCCTCAGCTTTGCAGCACATTCTCCTCTCCTGGCTGCCCAGATACCACCATCCCCCGTGTCTCACCACTCACTCTGGATGGTCCATCTGGACCTTTTCACCGCTTTGGGCCTGTTTAAAACCCCTTCTTTGAAGGTCTTTGCCTCCTGAGGGGAACACCTCAACCTAACCCTGCTTCTGCCCACACCCAGAAGAACTCCCATCACCTGTCTGCAGGAGAAGAGTCTGTGGGGCTTCTGTGCTCCCCACAGGTAGCCTCATTCCCCCTGCCCTCACAAAACAAGGGCTCCAGCTCAAGGTTTGTACTCACGCTGCCATGCCTGAGACTCCACGGTCATTTGACAGGCTCTGTCCTGGAGGCCGCCCCTTCCTCTGTATGGAAGAAACCCTTCTGTGACTCAGCTGTGCTAGGCTGAGGGAACTCTCTCAGCAACCCTCCCTCTCCCAGGGAAGCTGTTTCTTTTGTCACAGGCAAAAACACTGCCTGGCACCAGAGTAAGCACCTCTAATTCCTCAAAAAAGCTGCCTATGCACGTCCATGCACTCACACTGTGGGAATGGCCAGGAACGAGGGACAGGTTTCCCAAAACATAAAATCTCCTGTGGGGAAAACCATCCTACCTTTTTTGGAACAGGGCTCCCTCGACGGCTCAGCTCCTCATCCATCTGCCGAGCACGCTGGAAGACAGATGAAGGGCAGTGGGATGAGCAGGGCTCTTCTCCCTACCTGGCCAGGTAACACTGACCCAAGCCCACCTCTGTGAGCAGCACTGAACTGCAACAAGCAGCACCCACACCTGGGATTCTCCTTGCCCTGTATTCCCTTCAAGCCAAACACCCCCACTCTGCCTCTGCACTACTGCACTGGCAGCCAAGAGCCAGTAAACAAAGTGATCCCAACTATTCTTCTCCCAGCTCTCATAAGTCATGTAAACCTCTGTATACAATCACAACAATTACCTTTGGCACTGCCTGCTCATGAGGCAACCTGGGAACCCCCTTTTTGCCATCCGAGAACAACAGTTTGGCCTGCAGGAAGACAAAGAAGGCTCCATGGATTCCAGGCTCAGAGAGGACCCCATAAGCAACTCCCACCTCTACATATCTACCTAAAAGCCCTACAACAGCTTTGCTTTTGGAGTGCTACCAGGCCATGCTTCCACAGACAGCCAGATGCAAAAGCACAATTGTGAGCATGACAAATTCTGGCGAACTTGCAGATAAGAAAGATGTGAAAGGAAAAAATCCTGCCCTACCCTGCCAGGACCCTCTGACAGGTGCTGGGGGCCAGTTTCTGTGGGACTCCAGCAGTATGCCATGTTCCTACAGCAGCAGTGAGAAGAAGCAGCATGAGCTGTCCAGCCCTGACTGCTCCCTTCTTCCCAGTGAGAATGAATCCCAACAGAGCAGTCACACAAGGGCTGCGGATGTCCCCTCACTTTGGGGTGACAGCAAAGCTGTTAAGAGGGACACATTCTATCCAGGCTGCTTTGCCCTGCACCCAAGAAACACCTCACCAGCACCCACCTGCTCCAGGCAGCTCCTACAGGTCTCCTGGATGAGCTGCTCTGGGTCTACCTCCTCCCCAACGTTATCACGCACGTTGATTGCTGCGGTCTGGAAAAACTGGAGAGGAAAAGGCAGGAGAGGGTGACAGCCTGCACACTGTCGGCTCAGCTCCCACAGAGAGGCGCGATGGCCTCGGCGGCAGCCGAGCCGTCCCCGTGCACCTGCTGCTGCCCACCTGCCCCCAGCGCTCACCTTCATGTACTTGTTGAAGATGCCCTGGATCTCCTCGTTGATGCTGGGCTGCAGCACAGCGCGCAGCAGGTCCATGGACACGCTGGGGTCCGTGAAGCTGCGGGTGGAGGGGTCAGGAGGAGGGCGTGGAACCCCCTGCCCCGGCCCGGTCTAACCCGATCCTCCCTCCACCCGGTGCCCACCCCGGTCCCGCTGTTCCATCCTCCCCCTCCATCCACCACGTGCCCTGNCCCTCCTCACCGTGCTGACCAGCTGCTCCTCGGCATCGCCCGGGCCCTCCTCGCCCGGCGGCCCCGGCTGCTGCTCGGCATCGCGGGCGGCGCCCATGGCCCCGCTCCCGGCTGCGGTGCGAGTGACCGGATGCGCGGGGATCCCGCGTCTGCATCATCGGGCCCCGACGGATGTGACGCGGTACCGGGGCGATAGGGCCGGGCCGAGCCCGCGGCGGGAGCGGGGAGGGGGAGGAGGCCTGCGGGGACGCCCGGTGTGTGCTCGGGGAGCCCTGGAGCTCACACCGTGCCCGCCCTGAAGGTGCCGCCGGAGCGCTGGCCGCAGCCCCCCGGGTGTCCCCGCCGCCCCTCCCACGGGGGGCTGAGCAGTGCCGGAGGGCGAGGCAGGGCATCCTGAGTCCTAAAGGCTTAAACTCACCCTGTCCCACCCAGAGAAGGAGCTGTCACGGGTGGAGCTGGACACACGTGGCCTCTGGCCCTGAGACCCGAGTACCTGCAGCCGGAGTGCGAATGCCAGTCTTTCCATGATCTGTGTGTTCCTCGCATAATTCCTCTTTCTGGAATCTCATTGCTTCTCTGAGCAAACACCCCAAAACAGCCTTTCCTCGTCTAATGTGTGCAGAATAGTCAAAACAACCTTTCTGTCGTTTTCTAGATAATGTCACCTCATGTTGTGGTCAAAGAGAAGCTTTTCTGTTGAGTCAGCTGGGTAACAATTTGCATTGATAAACCATTTACTATTTTGCTAGTAACATTCTTCCTCATTCCAAGATGATTCAGTGGGAGAAGCCAAGCCGAGCGGATTTGCCAGAGCGCAGGGTGGGTCTCGCTGTGCAGAGCAGGGCTGTGCTCCAGCAGTCATCTCCAAGAGCAGTCCCTGTCCTATGGCAGTGGGGCAGCCCTGAGCCCTGCTTCGGGGGAAAGTTGGATCTCCTTCCCACCAGCTTTGTCAGGTGCTCCATCTTGTTTCATTTGTGTTCAAGGGATGAGTGCATGTGGCACTTGGAGCCATGATCTAATTGACCAGGTGGTGATCAGTCAAAGGTTG